>BCNH02000002.1:5361937-5385565 GCA_001662345.2 Metrosideros polymorpha var. glaberrima
ACTTCAGTTTCGGGCAATAATTCAGGGGGCAAATGAAAGAGGATGGGGGCGACCGCGAGATAACGACACGACACAGTTAAGGAAAATTGAGTGGGCCCCGCATAGGGGCTAGGGTAGCGTGGGGCCCGGGGTTGGACCAGGAATCCCGCATTTTCGGAAAAAAAAAATGTTGCTTTTATTTCGTAGGTAGGAGTGTGAAAATAATTTCTCAAATGGAAGTCAAATAGTAAATTATTTTCGGTCTTTATACTTTTTTTTTTGGGAAATGGGTTGTTTTCTCATCGGTCTTAAATAATATCTAGAGCCTCGGCGATTTGAATATAATATTATCATGCATTTGATACGATTCTTACTTTTTTCTTTTCACTTCTCAAATAGTTTAAAGACTTGGACTTCATTTAATTATGTAACTTAGTATATTCCTGTACATATCAACATTTACATGCAGAGCCATGTAAGTTTTTTTTTTGAAATATTTTTTTGGACTTGAAATGTCTTCTTATATCCAAATTTATAGAGTAAAGTAGTAATTGCAATTTTAAGTCAAACCAAACAAGCACTTAACCCTTCAACCAGAATACTAGAATGTCCCGAGTACAACATGAAAAGTAATCAGAAGAATGAGATCATTCTCAATCAAATTAGTTATCATATATGTAGTTCTGGCTCACGCCTCTCGCTCACGAATGATCCAATGCTAATTGTCTTTGCTTGCAAATTGTGCGTATTCAGAAAGCTCCAAAGCCAACCATCGAGACTTTAGTACACGACATTGGTAATTGCAAGTATACTTGAATGAAAGTTTACTGAACAATAGTACAGGCGAAAACAATAATGCAAAAATTTGGAGTAGGGAAAGGACTAGTCTTTTAAACATTGTTCACTCTGGGAGTAGGGGACACTCCCTTATAATTGACACAATAATTACGCCAAAACAAAAGAAATAAGAATAATGCATCTTTTCGCAAAAAAAAAAGAAGAAGCCCCAAGACTAGTAAGATGCGCGTACAAAGGCCAAGGAGGAACATCGCTCTGGATGAATTCTGATCGTGACGTTCGGGGTACATTTCTCTCTCTGCATCTAAGTCTTTGAGTGTATGAGGTTATGATATATAAATTACATTGCATGTCCTAATCTTAGAGTCGAGATACGCGATATCAGTATCGTCGAAGTACCTAATAAAAGCTCAATACCACTTCAAAAAGTCTAGGAGAAAGATAGAAAATATATACTGAGGCTCTATTTATTTCGCGAAAAATGAGTGATTTTAAAAATGTTTAAAAAAATGATCGTTTTATATTTTTTACAAAAATGAATAATCGAAAAATATTTTCGTTATCTATGCAAATGGTTAGACACAAATTGTTGTTTGTAATGAAAATATTTTTTATTGACTGATTATTTCAAACGACACATGCGATTATTTTTTGGGAAGTATTTTTCAAATCACTCATTCTTTGCGAATCAAACAGACCATGAATATAAGATACTTCTTGAATCACATGTCATACAACCATTCCACTATCATTTCTCCATTTTCTTGACGAAAAGAATTAACCACGTGCCAAATAACACCGACCTTGGTTTATCAAGAGAGAAA
Organism: Metrosideros polymorpha var. glaberrima; assembly: GCA_001662345.2. Classification (NCBI taxonomy): domain Eukaryota; kingdom Viridiplantae; phylum Streptophyta; class Magnoliopsida; order Myrtales; family Myrtaceae; genus Metrosideros; species Metrosideros polymorpha. The sequence continues at coordinate 5,363,539 of BCNH02000002.1, forward strand.
ATCATGATTTTGAGTGTTTTCGTTTTTGGATTAACCAATAGAGATAGTTTCATTTAATATAATACTTAACAACACCAACCCCACCTTTTAAATATTTTCACTTCTTTTGGGCAACCTATAGATATATTTCAATTCTTAAAATAATAAATAACCTTTTTATGATCATATATATATATTAAATTGGGTATAGCATAGTGGTTAGTACTTTCGTCGATGCAAATTGGGGGGTTGTGATGACGTGGGGGAAGTGGGAGTGGAGTGGCAGAGGCGGAACAGGATGGTTCGTCCGTGAACCTCCCCACTCCGCCCCGCTTTCCGGCATAAAGCGGTGGGCCCCCCACCCTCTCCCATTCACTTTCTCTCCTCGTGGACCATCACCTACCTGATTGCCCGCCCTCGAGCCGAGCCGAGCCGAGCCGAGCCGAGCTAAGAGTAGGTAGCTTTAGGCGCTAGCGGCTAGGCTTGCGTTTGCAAGGAGGGGGCTCTCAGCTCAAGGCGCAGAAGCCTAGGAGTGGAGCTCTGCGTGGCCGTGGCAATCAGTGCACCAGTTGCACGGGGTGGGCAAGTCTTGTCAGAGAGGAGAGAGAGGGCCTCTACGTATTTTCTATTGTTCTGCCTCCATTAAAAAAAGAAAAAAAAAATCCATTTCAATATGCTTTCATAAAATCACTCTACTCGTATCCAAAATCACTAAACGAAAATGAATTTCTCGACTCGTTTCCGTCTTTGATTTGAGTTATCTCATGTGGAGATACGTTTTTTGACACGTCAATGGAATTACGATGATGGGTTATACGCTCGCAAATCGATCAAATAGTCTAGACCCAAATGAAATGATGATGATTAAATGGATCGTTTTACTGACTATCTCTTTTCATTGTTTTACTCTAAAGAAAATAGATTACAGTTCGATACACCAAATTTATATACGGTCGTGTTTTTCTTTGTCTTTGCCCTAGTCAAAAGAATCTGTTTCTCTCCCATCCTCCTATCGTTGGCTACTTTCTTTTAATGGACACATTATATGCACGAATAATTTTTCAAATTAATACAATCGATCGTATGCTTTGTTAATCAACAATGTATTCTACTTTTTGACACTTATAATAAGTGAGGAAGGAAAACATTTTTATTTCCCCTCAAGTCTCAATCATTCTAAGATTAAAGGGTTATCCATCGTAGAATGGTAAAAATACCGTGGCCACTCAATCACTTCGCTAAGTTAGACATAATTTTATATACGAGGACACGAGAGTATTGTAAAGGGCAGACGGAAAAATTTTAAAGTCGGCTTTATATAAATAGTATAAATTGGAAGAACAATTATAAGCTGTGATACCACACTCTTACAAAATTGTCTCACTCGATTTGAGGACATTATAATTTGAAAGTAGATATTATCAAGGATTAATATCAAGAAAAGTTCTAAACTAGTACACTTGTACAAATTTACCCTAAATTAATTTTTTAATCACGAAAAATCTCAAACTAGTATATTTGTGACAAATTTACCCCAAACTGGTACACTTGTGACAAATTTACAATTCGTTAGTTTCTTTCAAATTTTACCGTCAAATTACTGAGTTTGATAATACGTGATAGTTGATGGGATATACCAATTTGAGATTTTACAATCTGTTTGTCACAGATGTGCCAGTTTGGGATTTTTCGTGGTATTAAGCCGATTTAATGGAAACTAACGGAGGGTAAAATTATCACAGATGTATTAGTTTGTGATAAATTTGTCACAAATATACTAGTTTAAGATAAATTTGTCACAAATATATTAGTTTGAGGTTAAAAAATTAGTTTGAGATAAATTTATCACAAGTGTACTAATTTAAGATTTTTTGTGACAAAATTAATTTGAAGTAAAATTGTCACATGTTCACCAATTTAGGGTTTTTCGTGATATTAACAATTTGATCAAAGTCCTAATATACACACTTCGGGGCAAGAAAATATTATTGTAGTAGTGTGGTCACAAAATTTATGCAAAAGGACTTAAAAAAAATTAGTCACGTGAAGACGGGGGTGGGGGGGTGGTCCTTGTGCGCATTAGCCATCGCTGATCGCTCATCTCCTCTGCTCCCACAGAAAGCTCTCGTTTTCTTGTTTCGTTTTGGTAAGACAAAGGACGTAAATAGAGCTGCCATCTTTAGAGGACTACAGTCTACAGGGTGTCCATGACATGATAAAGAAGAGAGAGAGAGAGAGAGAGAGTGGTTTCGATCAGATGCCCACTGATTCCCATGCACGCACAGTTTATAATATCGGCCTCTGAGCACAGCACGAGAGATCAACCAACCACTCTCTCTCTCTCTCAAGTCACTCGCTTCCATCCATCCATCCACGAGCCACTCTCCTTCTTCTTCTTCTTCTCTACCTCGCTTTCTCTGCCGCAACAATTCCTCCATGGAGGTTTTCCCGGGAAAAACTCTAGTCGTGGACTTGGGTTGCGGGATGAAATAGAGCAGACGCTGCCCGCTTGAGAGAGGGAGGGAGAGAGAGAGAGAGAGAGAGAGGCTCTTCTGCAAGTATCCCACTAGAGAGTTAAAAAAGGATAAAGATAGAAGAAGATTCTTTGTGTGAGAGAGAGAGAGAGAGAGAGACTGGTTCATTAGCGATTTGGGCTGCATTAATTCTTGATTGGAGAGTGGTTTGTCTGCATCTAAGGCTTCGAAACTTTTTTTATGATAGAAACCAATTTCCTTGTTTGCATTTTGGGGGAGTGAGGGACCGAAATAGAAATATTTTTCCCAGCGAGAGAGAGAGAGAGAGAGAGGGGACGAAAAACGACGAAAAGATAAAAGAGGGGAAACGAAAAAGGCTGAACCAAAGGAGGAGCTAGAATACAAAACTTTCTTTGGTTCTGCTGTCTGATAATTGATGACGGCTCCGGAGTCTCTCTCTGCATGTCCGTTCTGAGAGCAGTTGGATTCTTCTTCCGTGAGAAAACTGAGCCAGAACACTTAGGAGGAAGAAATAGAGCGAGAAAACAGGGGAAAAAGCTGAGCCTTTGAGCTTCCATTTCTCCTAGGCTTGCTCTGTTTCAGGAGATGGAGGTAGGAGAAATCTAGCGGAGAGAGAGAGAGAGAGAGAGAGAGAGAGAGAGAGAGGAACTTCAACTTCATGGGCTCTTCCTTGCCTAATGTTCTTGATTCTCTGGTGCTCAAGAAATGGCCTCTTTGACTGTACTATTGCCATCCCCTCTCGTCCTTCATTCTCTGACACTTAACTTCAAAAAGAAAAAAAGCCACAGACTTTCTGCAATTTGGTGGAGCATAAAGGCGATCCTGCTTGTGCCCATTTGAATCCACGGCTGTTCTTGCCTGAAAACCAAAAATCTTTTCAGGTCTCTCTCTCCCTCTCCAAAAATTCATTTTCAATTCCTTTTTCTTATTCATAATTATCTGAGGGTCTTTGTTTCTTGGTGTTGGTGTTTCTTCTTTGCAGATTGAGCTGTTGTTGGGGCCGTATACATAGAGAGAACATATTTTTCCCAGAAAGAAGCTTTTTAATGGCAGAACTTAGTTCTTTCTCTTTACCATCTCCCAGAAATAATTACAAGAAAGTCGCCGGATCATCTTTTTTCAGCTTGCCAAGACTGTTCACTAGCTTCACTGTGAAGGGGTTCTCTGAAACCGACACTGCGATTAGTCCTACTTCAATTCTTGACACCAAACCGTTCTCGTTCTCGACCATCAGAAACTCCTTCTGGTCTGATAACACCAGCAGTTCGTCTTCTTCACCCAGGAACACAGACACAGAGCACAAGCGCTCTCACTGGGAAAAGAAGAAGATAGAATCAGTAGGAATTGGCCTAGGCATTGTTGATGCTCTGAAAGACGAGAGCTTTGACCCGAAGCAACCCAAACCCGAGACCCGGCCTGTCGTCGTCTTCGGATCAAAGCTCAAGATCCAAGTCCCTCCCCTGCCGTTCTCTGTCCCTCCCAACCCCGAGTCGGCGAGCCCGAGGTCTCCACCCAATTTCGGGATCAAATCGAAGAATTCCCAATTGGGTTTCGCATCGCCGCGCCTTTCTCGGTCCCCAGATATGAAATCCTGTTCCGGGTCGTCCTCCAATTCGCGCGTCCTCGGAGTGCCGGGCTCGCCCCGGGTTTTAAGTGCCAGTGAGATGGAGCTCTCGGAGGACTACACTTGCGTGATCTCCCACGGCCCGAACCCGAAGACAACGCATATATTCGACGATTGCATTGTCGAGAGTTGCTGTGGTGATTTTGGGTTTGTTGCCTCTGATTTGAAGGAGAATGGATTTTTGAGTGATGAGCAGAGCAGTGGTTCTTTGCCACAGAGTTTTCTTAGCTTCTGTTGCACCTGCAAGAAGAATCTTGGGCAGGGAAGTGACATCTACATGTACAGGTTAGTTCAAATTTTCAAGTTCTACAATTTTGTTGGGGGCATCATTTCGAGTGATCTTTGAGTGTGATCTATTGAATTTGATCACTCTTTGGACACTTTTGGGATGAATGGGAAAGAGAGCATGTGCAACTGAGAATCCCTTTCCAAATATGGTTGCCAAGTTTACTTCATGTAGCTTCTATAATCGAAAAATCTTGTGATTCTGAAACCATTTTAGGAAGAAAATAAAATTTCCTGCCCCATGGATTTGAATTTTCCCTAATCCTGTCATGCAAGAAGAAGCTGAGACTTTCAATTGCTAGTGTAGTACACTGATCACTGCAGTTCTATTAGATTCACCTCTGGTAGGAAGATAGACCGATTGCTAGAAGTTCATGTTGTGATTTACTCAATGCCCAGGATTTCATATTACTTGCTCTGGTACACATTCTGTTCATCGTATAGAGTGATCCAATGAACCATAGAAGGCACATCAATTCGTTTGCACCAATTATCTCTGAATCTTTTAGCTTCGAATCATACAAAGTTGCAATTTCACCATTGTCAGGGGAGAGAAAGCTTTCTGCAGTGGAGAGTGCCGGTACCAGGAGATTCTCTTGGAAGAGGGAATGGGAAGATCAGAACCAGATGAATGTGGCTTTTCTTGATAACAAATTATCATCACTTTGCTTCAGAAGAGAGCCTTGAAGAAACCAGCTTCACAAGGATATATATTCATCATTCTTAACATAAACCATTAGAGGCGGAGATAGAGACTGAACTTTCTGTTGTATAAAACGGGTTGAGGTTGGGGTTTCTTGATATCTTAGGCTGCTTCTGCTACTGCTGCTGCTGCTGCTGCTGCTGTTCCTCTCAGCAATCTTTTTTGTTTTCGTCTTCCTTTTCTCTCTCTCTCATAATTTTTCTTGTACAATTGATTTCAATGAAGTGATAATTTAGGAGATTGCTAATCTGGTGTTTTGGTACAAAAAGCATTTTCTTGTTTGCAAAGTGGTGCTCATAATCATGATAGGGTGACTGGAATTTTGCCCCATTATCTTCCCCAAATTAATTTATTGCTGCAAATCATGCTGGGCACATAAGGACAGATTGCATCATTTGACGCCGAATCTTGCAGCTCTTTTTCCTTGCCTGTGAGGCTGTGATCCTCCTGATCATACCCCAGTTTGACAAGTTTTTGTCCCCTTCGATCAATTTAGTATTGATCTAATGCAAGTTGCTTGATCTTGATGATATCTCATTGATGCAAGAATGATTGTTTATTGTGTAATTAATATTATTATATGGTTGGAATCTTGAGGGGCTATTTCTTTTTAATTATCTTAAGTACTCCCGTGTTGAAAACCCCACCATTTGGTAAGATATGTTTCTGTCCCACGCCAGATTGTGATGCTGTACATTCTTCGAATTATTCATATTCAGCAACAAAGTATTATTCAATTTCAAAATGCTGCTTGAATCTGACCCAGTTGATTGTCATGGTAGAACTGCCCTACAAGCTCGATTATTAGTTTGAAGTTGGGGAGGGAAATGATTGAGTTCTCTTTTGCTTGTTTAGACAAGGTGAAAAGAAAAGTACAGTCTTTTACAAAATTTGGCGATTATCATTTTAGGAAAAAATGGGGATTAAGGTATACTAATGATTGTAAAATTGGGAAAATTTATATCGTTACATACTTACTTCTTCTTTTTTAATTATGGTCCAGGACACAAGTGAAATCCGACTGCCTAGAGAGCCATGGGACATCTAGCAAGCCCCATAAACTAAGATAATTGTCCAAAAAGTCATAAATCTATTTTACTAACGGTCAATTCAATCTTAAACTTTTTAAGTTTACCAATTCAGTCCTAAGTCTTTCAATTGTGCCAAATTTAGTCCTAAACCTTTTGCAAATTTGCCAATTTAGTCGTGAACTTTTTAACGAATTATTAATGTAGTCCTTTCGGCTAATTTTGACAAGAAATTATTGACATGGCAGTCCAGCCAATGCCAGCCGTCCTCAGTGGTGCGACTGATGTTGATATGGATAATTTTTAAAAATATTTTTACATTTTTTTGAATTTTTATTGGTTTTTTTCTTGCCGAGGGCCAGTGGAGTAATGGCCAACAGGGGTTGCCAACTCCAGGGTGAGGGCCACAAAGCCCTTGCTGGCCACAACAAAGGTGGATGAGGGTCGGGATGCCCTCGCTATGGCCTGCGAGGGCTTGGGCAAGGGCTNCGATCGTCCTTCGATTAAATTCATACTGTCGAAAATTCAGAATAGTACAGTATTCCACATCGTCGAAAATCGGGATATCACAGGCTTGCAATGCCCTCACCAGCCACAAAGAGGGCTCATGAGGCCACGTCAGATCCGGCAAGGGTGGTGAACCTCGCCTGGGGCTACCAGTAGGGGCCACCGGCCCTGTGAAGAAAAAAAAAGGAAAAGAAGGAAAAATCAATAAAAAAAAAATTCGAAATTTGTTTAAAAAATTGTTCATGTCAATGCTAGCCGCGCCACGTTGGACAATCGGCATTGACTGAATCACCACGTCAGCAATTTCCTACCAAAATTAGCAAGAAGGACACCATTGATAATTCGTTAAAAGGTTCAAGACTAAAGTGACAAATCTTTAAAATGTTTATGACTAAATTGGCGCAATTAAAAAATTTAGCATTGAATTGGCAAATTTTAAAAAAATTTAGGACTGAATTGGCAAAATCGAAAAATTTAGGACTGAATTGGCCTCCGTAAAAATAGGTTTGGGACTTTTTTTTGACAATTTTCTTCCCATAAACTGGTTAAATACAAACGTTTGACCTAAGCAAGTGATCTTTATCTAGAGTAGTTAGAACACAGTTAATAGAATTTGAATGAGTGACCTCAAATTCTTGATTTGCAAATCCCTCATCTCTCCAATAAATTATACCAATTCCACGTAGATAATTACTTTCACTAACATGGAATCCTCTGTAGAGGCACAAAATATCAACTCTAAGAAATCTCTATAGCTCATAATTATCCACAAGAGGCAAGGTACGTGTTATGCGCATGTATGAAGTGAGATTGTGATGTTTTAAAAAAGTATTGGTAGTTATTAAAGGAAGTGGATGAACGGGTGCCTAATGAGAAGAATAGGTGCATTTTGGGCTTTTGCCCAGTTTTACTTACCCAAAAATAATTGAAAATACTATTTTACTATCCAATTGTTTCGAGGAAGTAGTGTATGAAGTGAAAATACTTTGTTCAGATCTAATTCTATCTTCCTTGTCATTCAATTATCGTACCATGCAAGATTTTAAGCTATAAAGACTCTATCCCAAAGTATTTTGGGCAAATTCAAAAAGGTCTAATGGGAGAAGTATGGCGTATTGTGAAATTTTATGGTGTGATGACATAAAATAAATTTGGAGGAACAAATCAATTAAAGAGACTAATCTTAAAGGGCAATCTATTTTTGTTCCCCTTGTCTTTATTTCCATATAAGCTTTTTATATCAAATAAAACGATAGAAAGTTGGTATTTTTTTTTCTCTATTCTTAGGTGCTATTTGAGAATTTCTTCCTTCAAGTAATAACCAACTCCAAAATGATTCAGTCATAAAAATAAACAATATATAATGAAAAAAGGAGTAAAAGCCCTAGATTTTTTCTTTAACTCCCTGGCTTTCGTTCAGCGCCATCATCATTAATCAACACAATTTGAATCATGCTGTCATTTGTATCGGAGAGTCTTCAACTTGAAGAATAACTCATGGCATGAGATGAACGTAAGAAAAATAATAAAATAAAAAATATGGAAAGGAACGATCAATTAGTCCTGAATAAAAATTATCTTTCATACATAATAAACAACTGTAAGAGTGATCGGACAAACAAAATTATATACATAGCCACGCGACGGCAGTAAAAAATAAATCTTTTTTTTTTTCGCTGATAACTCCTATGATGATAAGTATGGGAGAATCCTCTTCACCAGTGATTGGACTTATCGGTAAGAGTGTCAAAATGGGTCCATGACTCATATTTTTTTTATAAATAGGTTGGATATGGGTTGTAAATTTTCAAAGGGCCTAGTGAAAATGGATCCAAAAAATTAAAGTTGAATTAGAATGGTCGAAAATGGGTCAAACTGTGTAACTCATTTAAAAAATTAAGTCATCGTTAGGCTTGGGCCACACAGTTGAATTAGATGGGTTGAGTGAAAATGGGTCACCACTGCCCTCTGTTGCCTATCACCCGCCAGTCGCTGGTGACCCTTACCGAACTTAAAAGAAAATAAAGAAAAAAAAATCAAATTTTTTTTTCTAAATTATAAAAATTGTCCATAGTGTTTTAATAATATATATTTTAAAAAAATTTATAAGAAATATGTTTTTCTAAATTGGATTTAATATTGAAGTGTTTTAGTAATATGAATCGGATATGGGTCGCTAGATTTATATTGCATGCAAATGTGTCAAAACGGATTAAATGGATCAATATAGATCGGACCATTTTCGACCCGACCCAAACCCAACCCGATCCACCTGTTTGACACTTCTATTTATTGGTAGAGGCTAAGATTCTACAAAGGCGAGGTCACAAGATTGAAGTCAATTGTCATGGTAGTGTGTGAATCTCATTACGTTCGATTGGTTCCGGACCTTTGGCACCTTAATGAGGTTAATAGTGACGGGGCACGCTTATTTCCAAAGAACTGTTCATAGATGTTGCTAAGTGATGACATTCTCGGAATAAAAGTATCTCATAACAAACACAGAATCCTCAAAGTAAAATCCAAGGAGTAGCTCCGGCTATTGAACCTCCCTTCCCTCCTCCCCACCTGCACATATGCAGGATTGCTTCAAATGTTGTCAAGAGATGTAGTGGGTACTTGATAGAAGAAAGATGAGCTTTAATCTTTGACCAGGCAATAGTTTGTAAATGGGTTTTGATGTGCAGGGACCATTCAGAATTCAGCTGTTACATTCGCATATTCGAAACCTTTGCTGTCAATTCATTCTTCCATCTGTACAGTAGTTGTTGTTAGAAGAAAGAAAGCTTCATATTCTGAATATTGACCTGGACATGTTAAAGGACATTATCTAATGGATTCACTATTGCACTAGGTAAAAGTACAAATTTTTTGTTGACCATGAAAAAATTTCACATATAATTCTCCTAAACAGTGCCAAACAACCAAAATGGGGAAAATGTTTCCGTACAGCTGACTTCTCGTAAAAAAGACCCTTAATTGCCTCTGAAGCTATTGGCAAATGATATTGCATACTCAATGTCGAAAGCTTAGACTCATCCTTCCACGAGCCTGAATTAAGTTTAAATGACAAACGAGGCCAACGTAACTGTGAGTACGTCCTGTATATCAGCAGCCATCCTCTTGTCGTCGTTTTTCGCCTTCTCTCTGTAGCTAAGCCTCATTTCCCATGGAAATGCGCCACCTTGCCCTTGAGAAACCACTCAGAGCTTGTCCGTGCTTACAGATACTAGATGCTCACTGTGACTAACCTGCAAATCAAGGCGAAAAGAGGGCTATCAGATGTGAAAATGATCCATCCTTGGTCAAATTGGATTATTTTGGCAAAAAAATCAATCTCACCATCAGAATTCCTCCTTGGAAACAAGAAGGGACCTTGAATGAGCGCCTCAACCGCACCCATATCCTGCCATTGGGGATGGGGAAAAATAGAAGAATTATACTCATTTATCTTTAGATAAGAAACTAACAATTTGACAATGACAATTAAGTAGTCTCTGGTCATTAAAGCAGAACTTAAAGTCCACATTTGTAAACAAGGAAAGGCCCATATTAATTATGTGCAAAGCCCACTAATGCCTACACGCACAGATATCTTAAGTACTTAATATTATAGACATTGTAATACAAAACACTGATCAGGCTAGCATAACTGTTCCATTCCCAATATTTTTGCAAGTTGGAACAATTAGATTTGTTTCTGTTCCATTATAAGTTAGATGTATGACGACAGAGGCTCCCTGCAACTGTGATCACTGATTAGTTCTACTGTATTTTCAATGTAAAGACCATATTTCGATAAGTTCAATTAGTACAAGAACAATAACAAGCTAATTGAAAAAGTAATCAAAGTCATAAGGTGGAGAAAAATGAGTAAAACTTACCAGATGATTATATGGCTCATCAAGCAAAACTATATGAGATTTCTCGAAAGTTATCGTGGCAAATGCAACTCTGCTTTTCTAACCACCTATTTATATGGTCAAAACCATGTTATGCGCAATAACATTTGAAATGCCTCGGAGAAAGTACACAGTGAACCATACAAATTAACTAACCTCTAATAGAGCTTCACGATGTCATACAAAAATTGCTTCAACAAAAAATTTACATATGCAACAGTAGCAGAGAGGGAGGAGATGTATCAGACAAAAAATACATTGGTTGAAGCGCAAGATTTCCAGTTACACCAAAGGAACCCAACTGAGCTCGAACTTTTGTTCCAGAAGTCTCTGCAGGAAGAATGCCACATATGAAGGTATTTACAGGTAAAATGACATAATGCATGACGAAATCATATTCCATGTTGGAGTAAACGCAAACAACTGTACTTTAAAGAACTGAGTAGATTTGCCCCAGAGGTCACTGCTGACAATGCAAACACAGGGGCAGGCAGCATATAGTTACAATCTCAACCAAAGGAGCATAAGTATATTGGTAAAAAATTCTAGCAAGTTGTTAGTAATAGTTCCTAACCCACCAGAGATCATGACCCAAACGAAAGGTGATTTATGGAAAATAAATGCAGTCATGAATCAGAGTTGTATTCAAAGCTTGGAGCCATGAGCTGCCCCAGAATTTTATCCCAGATCGACTGCTTCATACGTCGAAGGATCATCATCAGCAAAAAGAAGGTTCTCGATTCTTAAGAAAACCATTTAAAAAAAAGCTGCATCCCCCTTTATTCACAATCATATCATAGTTTCCATATAACTAATCACGTTTTTAGATTTTGAAAAGATTATTCTTATCAACATCATATTCACTAGAAGAAAATTTAGAACATACTAGTGTACCAAATAAAAATAAAGGTTATTTTTTTTTTTTAGTTAAATTGCAAAAGACGACACAAAACATTGACACCATTAGCCCTACCTCAACAGCGTTCGCAAGTGATCCTTCCAAGAGATTTTGCCAATACAGACTACAGTGGTGTCTGCAAAACAACCTCAGTGAATGAGCTAGGGGCACAAGAAAAATATGTTGGGAAGAGAACATACGACAAACGCTGAAAATGCAGAGGAATATGATTGTGGCATGCTATGATTCTTGGTGATCTCATGCAAAGCATAGTGTTTTTTTCATTCACAATATGTTTGGGCATCAAGTAGAGTTAAAGATATGTCATCAATATAGCAAGAGGCAGCACTGTGAGCATTTCGTCCTATAGTTTACTATCCAACGAAACGGAGCCGATCCAACCCAATGAGAACCCCCTCCCAATCTTCAGTGGCAGCATAATCGAAATAGATGCCTTCGAGACCAAGAACTTACCCAAACCCTAGAAAGCTCACTGTAGTGTAGATGCACGAATCAATTCACTGGATCCGAACGTGATCAATGTCGATGTAAGGGATGTCTTGGATGAGGGGCCAATAGTGGCCAGTGAGTTTTGAGCATCCATCTTTCAGAATCTCGCATCCATCTGTGGACAATCGTTGGAGGGAGGGAGGGAGGCCATCCTCTGGCAAGTACTTCAACTTCGGGCAATCTCCAATATATAAATGTGTGAGAGAGGAGAGATGGTTGCGAAGGCCGCTCGATAGTCTTTCCACGTTCCTCATACTATAAATGGAAAGAATGGTTAGAGAGGAAGGGAAGAGAAGACTCCACGCATCATCCTCGTCCTCCTCCGAAGGAAACCACACCTTCGCTCCCTCCCCTCCCATGCTCCTTCCGTCAATTCTCAAAGTCTGGAGAGATGTGAGGAGGGGTAAGCCCCATTCTCTCATTGGCTGCTTCATATTCTCACACCCTCCAATTGAAAGGTACCGCAAATTGGGAGGCAAACCTCCTTCAGGGAAGGATTTGATATTTTGGCAATTATAAATATCTAGCTCCCGGAGGGATGTAAGATGATGCCGCTGATTTGGTAGAGACTTTATCTTCGGACATCTCCAAAGTGTAAGACGCGATAGGGCAATGGGAAGGAGAGGGAAGTCCTCTATCTCCAATGATGGACAGTTAGATATAAACAACTCAGTGAGATTCTTACAACTGGCAATCTTACAGTTGGCAATAGACTTTATCATCGGACAATTCCTAAGCTTAAGACTCGATAGGGTGATGGGAAGTTCCTCTATCTCCAATGCTGGACAGTTCTCTATATCCAAATGAGTGAGATGGGAGAACCTATGAAGGCACTGTGGTAGGCTTCCTAGATTCTCACAACAATTAATAGTCAAAGATTCCAACGATTCCACGGTGAACTCTTCTAGCGACCCCACTTCCTTGCATCCACAAATAGATAGTCTCTTCAGAGCAACAAGTCTACCCCTGGCAAACGGAAAGGATGTCAGAGAATCACAAGAGCTAATTTCTAGATATTGAAGTTGAGACGTCGAGTTATCAGGAGGAATGGTTTGTCCCATGAGTTTTGGACAACTTTGAATCCTCAATTCTTTGAGCGTGTGCATCTTGCTTGGAAGCTTTTCTAAACTTGTGCAATCACTCAATTCCATGCTCTCAAGGTTGCAGGGCAGCTCCATTTCTCCTTCTCTTGCCACAAAAGACGTGAATCGACGACACCTTTCGATGGCTAATTCATGGAGACAAGTAAGATTTAGCATTTCATTTCTATCTTGCCACAAGTATGTTAGCTTGTCACAGCTTCTTATATGAAGCTTCTTTAGCTTGACCAAACAGCTCATAAATCCATGATCAAAGCGAACAAGCTCTGGAAGATCCTCAATTTCAAGAATGGTCAAAGAAGTTAGGTTGACCAAGCTCTTTAAGATCTCCTTGTTACAATCCTCAAGGTATAACTCACGGAGAGATGGAAGACAAACCTCACTGGTTGAGTTATTCAAATGTGGGCACGAACGAATTTCAAGCTTTATGAGACGACCAAGTTGACAAGGCAATGTCCCGACCAATGAAGGACAGCTCTGAACAACAAGATGTTGAAGACAGGAGAATAGGACTTCTTCTTTTAGGCCCTCAGCATAAGGCAACCAATCCTTCCATGCCAACATCTCTTTGAACTTCAAAGTTGTTAAGGATGAGAAAGGCCTTTTACCTTCGTAAATTTCAGAACCGATTATGCTTATTGCATGCAGACCTTCAAGAGATAATTCCTTAAGTGAAGGTAGTTGTCCAAGTGAGGGCAACAATGTGACATTACGACAACCCCGCAAGCACAAAGACACTATCTTAGAATAGGATGGACCATCTAACCATGACGGGAATATTGTACCACCGTAATACGAGATAGCGAGATTTTCAAGATTAGTGTGAGGTTGCAGAGAGTGAAGCACCTGTGCTTCGCGCTTATCTTTTCGTAGATTGCCGAAATCTTCACTCCAATGCAAATATAAGTTGCTAAGGCCTTGCTTTCCAAACAAATTAGCATCAATAGCATCTCTAACTTCTTCCACATTTTGCAATGCTGATATAAATAATTCTCCTTGAAGATGTGGCAAATTCTTTAACTCCTTTAACTGTAACCCTTTCTCTGTTCCTACCACAAACTTGGACAAGATAGTAAGATTCTTCAAATTACCGATACCCAATGGCATCTCATTTAGACTCCGTGTATCTCTAATGTCAAGAAACTGTAAGCTCTCCAATTTTGTGATACATGGAGGCAACATAGAAAGCTTTTGACAACCTCTTAAGATCAAAGCTTGTAATTTGCGCAAGCCGACAATTGACTCAGGTAGACTTTCAATATTAGAGTATGAGAAATTGAGATATCGAAGATGTTTTAATTTACCAACGCAATTCGGTACCTCTACGATGTCACAATGACATAATGAGAACACCCTCAAGTACTTCAAGTTTGTTAGCAAGTCATGCAGCACCTTGCTGGAAATGGAGAGTGCTCCCACTAGATCCAATATGCAGTAGCATTAAACTTCTTAGTGCCTTCATTTGGTGATATGCTCTCAGGCATTTTGATGTAACATACCTCGATGAGGTGAATGACGCATAACGGGCTTTCTCAAGAGGTGCATTGTCTTCATTACCCATCAACTGAGACTCCACTGAGCTAAAGCATGTCCCACCAACAATTGACTTTGCTAGATCATTCAAAAGATCATGCATTGAAAATTTAGATGCAATGACACTTGATTGTTGAAGAAATGATCTGGATACTAACTCATCGAAGTAATTCCATCCTAATCTCAAGTTATTCTCCCTTGCTTTTTGTCCATCTAAAAAGCCCTCCGCTATCCATAGGAGTACCAGCTCATCCCTCTCAATTTCGTAATCCTTGGGAAACACCGCACAATAAGCAAAACATCTCTTCAAATAAGAAGGAAGATGAACATAGCTCAATTTTAAAACTGGGAGAACCTCATCATTTTTTCCCGTCGGAGGATCCCACATTCTATTATTTAAGATAGCTTCCCATTCATCGAGATTCTCTTTATTACGCAGGAGACCGCCCAATACCTTCACTGCCAAAGGTGAACCTTTACATTTTTTAGCTATTTTCTTGCCTATTGTTTCAAGATCTGGGTGCCTCTCAAAATTTGTTGCTCCAAGAGCATGAAAGGCTAATAAGCTTGTACAATTATCAACAGACAACTCGTCCAAAGGATACGGCGAAGCTCCTGTTAAGGAAGCAACCGCACGGTTGCGAGTTGTGACAATGATCTTGCTTCCTTTAGCCCCCACTTCAAATGGCTTTAAAAGGGCAGTCCATTCTCCATACTTCTCATTCCAGACATCATCTAAAACCACAAGAAACTTCTTCCCCGATAGACTATCCTTCAATTTAACTTGAAGCCCGTTAAGATCTTCGCCCTCACAAGACAACTCGGTGATCGACCGCAAAATAGTCTTTGTTATGTCGAGAACATCAAAAACATCCGAAACACAAACCCATGCTCTCTTTTCAAAGCAACTGCTCACATTGGCATCATTATACAGTCGTTGAGCTAAGGCCGTCTTTCCAACACCACCCATCCCAACTATGGGGACTATGGTCAACGTGGCATCGGCATTTTTGGCTTCACCAGCCAATAGTTCAAGTATCTCCGCTTCTTCCTTCTCCCTGCCAAAAAATCGAGTCTCCGGCAGAGAACTGCTGGGGAGCCTTCTATTGGTGTAGTCAATTTTGCCCACAACAATCTCTGTCAAGCTTAGATGAGCCTTCCTGGCAACAATATCCTCCAACCTGTCATTGATCTTCTGTACCTCTGTTTCAGAGACGAGAGAGTGCGGGTTTGGATTTGATATGGAGGATTTATCTTGGCTTAAGAAAGAGAACTTCCTTTTCACCTGACCTCTGCTTGTGCTGGATTCTGCCTCCGACTTGGCCTGAGTGGCTTCGATCGCTAACTCATCGAGCAAGTCTTCCATGTCATAGGCCAAGTCCCTAACATCGTCTAGCCATAGCTTCACTCGACCTTTACCACTCAGTTGCTTGTCATCTGCATCATCCAGCACTGCATTGATTGTGTCCAGCATCTTCTTCCACTTATTGAGTGGGTCGATGCTGATTCTAGAGAAAGGCGGTGCTCCTTTCCTTTGCGCATAGTCCAATCCCAAAGAAGCCAACTTCTCGAATAGGACCTGAACGACGGTACTCAAAAAGATCTCCCCAATGGCCATGGCTGAATCCGTAAACTGTAGAGAACAACACGGGTTACGGTGAAACAAAGTGATAATGAGCTAATGGAGAGAGAAAATGGGTGAATCAGTCACTGAACAGTAAGGGTTATGGTGAATCAAAGTGATAGCGAGCAAGAGTTTCACCTACCGAAAAACATTATACAAAGACCAAGACTTCCAAGAATGCACATCAGTAATTAGAGGAATCAAAATAAAATACTTTTCGTCCACTAGTGCTTGTCTCGTGATGTTTAGAGATTATCCCTAGATATCTTACATGAAGACCAAGACTTTTTATTATACATCTACAAGTCATTGAAGACAGCAAACTTTGTCTATTCAATAAGGAAAACAAAAGCACATTCTTTGGGCTAAATATCTACAAGTCAGGCACACCAACTAATCCATTAAGAAACTTGGTTTATTTTACTCTAGAAACAGTAAACGAGTTAAAAAAATCAGGAAAAATTGTCAGAAAAGTCCTAAACCTATTACACTTTTGCAAATTCGGTCATAAACCTTTTAAATTTATCAATTCAGTCCAAAACTTTTTAAGTTTGTATCAATTCAGTTCTAAACCTTTTAGTTTTGCCAATTGAGTCTTAGACCTTTTGGATTTGTGCCAATTCAATCTTCTTTTGCCGGCCGACGCTGACGTGGCGCGCCGGCCGGCCGGCCAAAATAATAATTTTTTAATAATTTTTTTTCCCTTCTTCCTCTTGGCTGGTTTTGGCCAGCGAGGGCTTCAGCCTTGCCCAAGGACGACACTATGGGGGTCACGACGAGGCTGCCTCGCCATGGCCTTGTCAGGCGAGGGCGGCCCTCACTCGTCGTTGGGGAGGCCATGGCGAGGGAGGGCCATGACCATCACCGGCCGGCAAGCTCGCCGGCCAAAACCAACAAGGAGGAAGGAGGAAACCAAGGAGGAAGCAAGCAAGACGAAGGAAAAAAAGAAAAAAAGAAAAAAAGAAAAAAAGAAAAAAATTAATTAAAAATTTGAAAAATATTATTATTTTGGCCGGCTGGCACACCACGTTAGTGACGGCCAACAAAAGAGGACTTAATTGGCACAAATACAAAAGGTTTAGGACTCAAATGACAAACTTAAAATGTTTATGACTGAATTGGCACAAACTTAAAAGGTTTAGGGCTGAATTGGCAAACTTAGAAGGTTTATGATTGAATTGGCAAAAGTGCAATAGATTTAAGACTTTTTTGACAATTTTCCCAAAAAATCACCAACGAATAATATATAATCTACTGAAAGTAACTCTCTACGCATCACACTAATGAACAGAAAAATTGCGTTCAATCCCCATGCAGGAAGGAAACTTTAATGAAATCCCGGAAGACCAAGACTTTGCAGGACGCAAATTGGGTTTGTTGCTTCGCTTTTCACATCCCTCCTCTTCCATCCCTATGTGAATATCTTTTTTTCCATTACCAGTAGAATTTCCAATTGTTACATGGGTTCTAATTTTTGTTTGTTTGAATGAAATATTATTTGACAATTAGTATTGATTGTTGTGCTCTTGCTTAAAATTAACCATACTATAATTTTCGTCTAACTTTTTTCATATTTAGTCATACTGTGGTTTTCCATTCCCTAATCTGTATTATACTTGTCTACTATAATTATGTCTATATTTTCGTTTATCTTTTCAAACTAAAGTTTAATAAAAGAAAAAAAAGCAAAAACCTGAATTTTTTTTTTTTTGCAAAAATGGAGCGAGAGAGAGAGCCATCAATCCCCTCGCCGCTGCCACACTATTGCGTTAGCACCACCGCCTGGGCAACTCAATCCCATGCCGCCGCCGCCACCACCATTGCAGCTGGCACTACCAAGCGGACCAACCATCACAGTCAATTTACCTTTAATTACCTAATGACTAACCTATATTGATCTAGAGGCGATTTCACAACGTTAAGAATTAATTCTAAAATTCACAATTTCTCATGTGCATCGTGAAAAGTTGGGTTTCACGTGGAGCCCACATTATTCAATGGTGAATGCAAATTGGGTTGACATACTTCTTATATTTCCATAATATACTAAAGTTATTTGAGTATATTATTTTCTCGAACATACGTGAATTCTTGGCGAATGTCTTTGTTCCTTTTATAAAATCCAGGAGGACCAGGAATTATGAAGACGCAAATTGGATTTGTTGCTTCACTTTTCAAATCCCTCCTCTTCCATCCCTATGTGAATTTCTTTTTACCATTACTAGTAGAATTTCTGCACGTTACATGGGTGCTGATTTGTTTTTTGTGTGTGTGTGAATGATATATTATTTGACAATTAGCACCGATTATTGTTCTCTTGCTCAAAATTGACAAAACTATTATTTTCGTCCAACTTTTGTCATTTTCATTATACTGTGATTTTTCATTCATTAATCTCTATTGTACTTGTCTATTGGAATTATGTCTAGATTTTCATTTATCTTTTCAAATTTAAGTTTAATTAATGAAAAAGATCAAAAAGAAAAACTAATAAAGAAAAACAGCATAAAATTGATAAAGAAAAAAAATGCAGGAATGGGGCGATAATACTCTTCGTGACTTGCGGAGATTTCCACTTCACAATTTTTTAAAAATGTAGATGCAATCTAAAATTATTAACATGCGTGATATGATTTTCCAATTTATAACATGTGATTTATGAAAGGAAAAGTGCAAATACGACAATTAACAATAATGCACCCCAAATGGCCCAGATGTGCATGATAATGCTTGTCCATAAAAATTCTAATTTTTCTAAAAAATTGTCCTGATACGAATAATAATGCAATTCTATCCTAATATGTAATGAAGAATCGTAAAATAGAGGTCCAAGTTGTGGCTCAAACAAGTATGCGTGCATATGTATCACCTCATTAAAACAACTAGGCCAAATTAAGATAAACAAATCACCATGAATTATGCAATCAAGCAATGCAACTTTATTCTGGACAGCAAGTATTTTGACATCAACTTCCCCCAATTTTGTTATTAAAATTGCTGCATCAGTTTGAGGGAAAAAGAGAGCAAGTAGATAGATGTTTTTTTACCTATTCCAAGTAGACTTCCTGGAGTTGACCAGTGAACGGGATGGGATCAACGACAACAATCCAGCAAGCACGAGCGCTAAGTTTGGACGGGCAGGAGGAGAACACTGTTGAGCAGGGGGACGAGCATGGGTTATGGTGAAGTTAACTGATAATGAGCTAATGGAGAGAGAAAACTATAAAGTAGATAGATGTCTCTTACCTTTTCCGACTAAACTTCCTGGAGCAAACCCGTGAACGGGATGGGATCAATGTCATCAATCCAACAAGCACGAGCGCTAAGTTCGGACGAGCAGGAGGAGACCACTGTTGAGCAGAGGGACAAGCATGGGTTATGGTGAAGCCAATTGCTAATGAGCTTATGGAGAGAGAAAACTATAGAGTAGATGTCTCTTACCTATTCCGAGTAGACTTCCTGGAGCAGACCGGTGAACGGGATGAGATCAACAACAACAATCCAGCAAGCACGAGCGCTAGGTTCGGACGAGCAGGAAGAGAACACTATTGAGCAAGGGGACGAGCATGGGTTATGGTGAAGCTAAGTGATAATGAGCTAATAGAGAGAGAAAACTATAAAGTAGATAGATGTCTCTTACCTATTTTGAGTAGACTTCCTAAAGCAGACCGGTGAATGGGGGTTAGATCAACAACAGCAATCCAGCAAGCACGAGCACTAGGTTCGGACGAGCAGGAGGAGAACACTGTTGAGCAGAGGGACGAGCGCCAGGTTCGGCGGTTCACGGTGTATGTGTGCGAACTCAGCTACGGCAATGCGTGGCCATAGTTTGCAACGACGAACGAATGACAATATCGATGGAGCTATGACTAGAATAGGTTTGTAGGGGATTGGGCAGATCAAAGATGGCGGTGATTGGCAACAATGAAAGTGGAGTCTGCGGGCGTGAGTTTGATGCTGATGCTGATGCTGATGCTGATGATGGGGGTTGAAGAAAAAGTGAGGCGGCGTGGGCAGGAGAACCAAGATGGATTCTGCCGTGTGTGTGTGTGTTTTTTTTTCTAGGTTCCCATTTTTCTTTTTCTTTTTTCTTTGGGGAATAAATTCGAAGGAACCTAATCCTATAAGTCAAAATTTTGGTATATGCTTATAAAATGCTTTAATTGCAATAAACTTTTTTTTGGAGGAAAACCGATTCCATTTTTTTAAAACTATACAAAAAGGACTTTTGGGCAAAATTTAGCTATCAGCAAATTTTATCTATCAAATGGTTATTTCTCAACTATTTATACTTACTTTAGTAACTAGAGATTCCTTAATTTTAGGAGATATGGGATGGTCGGATGATCCTTCCCAGCCTTGGCTGTAGATGGCAGTGCAGGTTCGGACACTGGGATCTGTAACTGACTTCTAATCCTATATGGATTTTCCATTACATTCCTCTTTCGGATTGAACTGAGCCAATTCCTCTTGTTATTCTCCATAAAAGTTGTTTAAGTATTTAAAGTATTTATCTTCATGCATTTTACATGGTAAATAGTAAAAATCCAAGTCAATTCGACTTACAGAGTCATAAAGATATTACAAGGGTCCAAAACAAATTTCATGATCCAATAGATTCGATGGTTTTTGTTATTCGCGCTTGGCATGACTTCAGTTTACCCAGGGATGTGAGGAATCATGGAGGCTATGTATATTCTAAAACAATTATTGGATCATGTTCACCATTAGTGACCTAAAATCGGTCCCGTCCAAGCTAAAACAAAATGATGGAACTGGGAGGAAAACTTGTTGGGAAATATGGCTCTTACCTCCTTGTGAAATTTTTATTATGATGTTGTCAAATCATGGAAAACTGATCATTTTTGTTGGCGTGAGCTGTAAATTGGGATTAAGTTAGGAAGTTTTGTATACTAATTTGTTACATATTATGCTTTATGATTTATAGGGATTCTTTAGATTTAGCCAAAAAAAATAGGGTTCTCTTGTATATATTTATATGTGTGTTTTGGTATCAGAAAGAGATAAGAAAATATACTGGAAAAGGACTTTTTCCTCTAAAATCCTTTCTGTTCTTCATTTTTTCTTAATAGTAGATCAATGAAGGACAAAAAGAAAAGAGGAAAATTTGCTTTCACCCAAGGTAGAAAGGAAAAAGATTGCTGGAAGCAACCTTCTTGTTTGTTCTTTATACTGATCAGAATCATCAAATCACCAATGCCTATGATGGAGAGAGCACATGATTTCTGGGTCAAGTGCACGTCTTTATGAACGATTCAGAATACAAAATGTTTAATGAATGATTATAAAGCAGATGCCTTCCTCGGCTGCACAAAAACATTTAAGATAAACAATTGAAAAGGCTGGATGGACAGAACATGGTGGAGAGCACAAGGTTTGTGAATGATTGCTGAATACGAAATGTACAATGAACAAGTCTTCCTAGGCGGGTATGTATTGATTAATCCAATGTTAGGAGTTAATGACTTGGAGAAGGGCAATGCATTTCTTGTCTTTCCAATGGACGTCGCCCTCTAGTCAAGCCAATATCATTGGGTTGCGTTCGCTCATGGACAAGAAGAAAATGGCTAGTCTTTTATCTCTAGATGCGTGCCCTCCTCTAGTCAAGGTTAATCTTAGACGGAGAGCACGTGCTTTTGGAAGACCAAGACTTTGCAGGACGTAAATTGGCTTTGTTGCTTCACTTTTCACATCCCTCTTCCATCCCTATGTGAATGTCTCTTTTTTCAATGCTAGTAGAATTTTCACGTGTTACGTGTAAAATTAACAATACTATAATTTTCATCCAAAACTCTTTTCATGTGTAATCATATTGGGG
>BCNH02000002.1:5395179-5406572 GCA_001662345.2 Metrosideros polymorpha var. glaberrima
TCATCTTATCTTGTCTTCTTCATTCAATAATGCAAGTTGTCTTGAATTATTAGAAACCAAAAGAAAGATATTTTGAAAAGTTGCAAGACAACTTTCTATCTCTCTCTCTCTTTCACTTTCACTTTTTCATTTCTTTCTTGCAAGCTTTTTTCTCTCTTTCTTTTTCCTTGCCATTCGGCCACCACCACTTCACCACTGCCCATCTTGCCGCCCACCGCACCACCACTGTCCAAGTTACCGCCGTGAGGCTAGTCGTCGTTGCCGTTACCAAGCTTGAGCTGCACGTTGCCGACCATCGCCGCGAGCCCCGCCCTCACCAAGCTAGTCGCTTAGCTTTGCCGTCGACCACCTAGCCGAGCCAAGCCGCCGCCGCCCCTCAAGCCGTGCCGCCGTCGTCGCTGTGGTAGCCGTCGCCGTTAAACGGTGAGTTAACCCCCTAATCCTTGATTAGACTACTAATTGTACTTAGGGTTAGTTTAAGGTACAATTAGACTTTTAACTATGGTTGGGTTACATTAACCTTGGTTAGGTTAGTTGACCTTGGTTAGGTTAGTTGACCTTGGTTATGTTAGTTAACCATAGTTGGGTTAGTTAACCACGGTTAGGTTAATTAACCATGGTTGGGTTAATTAACCTGGGTTGAGTTAATGGTTAGAGTTTTATGCTGATTATGTTGGACATGTTTATGATGAGGTTAGCCGTAGAATTAACTTTCCATGTGCCTAAAAAGATTTTAGCAGAAAATAATGTATTTTTAATGCGTCATTGGTAATTGATGTGGCGATGTGCTCGAATGCTGAATTTTATGTTACCGAATAATCTGCTAGGCTTGAAAAGTGAGGCATGCAAAGTTTGGCATAAAAAGCACGTCGGTGTGATCACGTTCGAATTTTATTGTGAAAATGGCAATATTTGATGTGTGAGCATGATCGTGACATGAGTACAGAAAATGTGGTATTTCCATGATAGTTTGATAAAACCAACCTTGAGGCGTGTTTGCGTGGGGTTAAGAATTAATACCATGAGGCGTGTTTACGCGGGGTTATGAATCGAGCCTGAGGCGTTTTACGTGGGCTACCATGATGCGTGTTGACGCGGGGTATAGTTGAGCCTGACGAGGCCAACTGTTGCACACCTGAGGCGTGAACCTTACGCGGGTTGTGGCGACGTTGCACACTTGAGGCGTGAACTTTACGCGGGTTGTGACGACGAGTTATGGCATAAGCATGTTTCATGAGTGCATTGACAAAAAGAAAAGAAGAAATGAGATTGTATTCAATTACATGCCTTGGCTGATGCGTTGTTTTAGAATGCGATTATAACTAATAACATGCAGGGCGTGTACATGTACCAAGGCGAGATAAGAGTGCCTGTGAATTGTTAATTACTCAGTGAGTGAGTTGCTCGAACCTGTATTAGATGGCATGCTAGGGATGCTCTGGGCGAATTGGTATCCTACGCGAGGTTTAGGCGATTAACTTACTGAGATTTTATCTCATTAGTTGCTGTTAACATTTTTCATACCGTTAGGATGAATACAAGGATAGTGCGTTTCGGGGTTCCTATGGATCAGAGCCTTGAGATTAAGACGCATATAATCTCTAATAAGGACTACCACTTCGAGCTTCATATTACGACTATCTGGGTTGACGAGGGGATAATGCACTTGGTCCCCCACTGGTTCAAGGCGTGGTTCCTACGACATGGCGATGCTTTTTTTTGGCCCACTGAGGGGTTTTAACGGTCTTAACGGAGGTGGACCTGGAGGAGCGACGTGGGATTCATTGGACGGAGCGATCCCTGATGGTGCCGGAGAGGATCCAGATTCCGACCCTGATGTGGAGAGTGATCCCGAGACCCCTCCTGGATACCACTAGCTTTAGGTCGGGCTTGGGAAAGCCGACCTCTTTTTGCTAATCCCGTAGTGTAGCGGAGATAGGTTAACCCGACCCCCGGTATCTTTTTGTTGGTCTGGAAGGAAGTGGCCCAAGAGTAAGGGCTTGTAAATATAAACTTCATAGGGTTAACATGTTGATAAATAAAAAGATGTGTTTTGGTAATGATGTTTGTTCTGTTGTTGGTGCCACTGTTTTTCTTGCTATCCCCGCTGTCAGGGGTTGTATTCGTTTCCGCATGCGCAATTCAAAAGATAAAATGAATGGGTCACCGACGCGTCTTGGGATGTCGCATTTAATGACCCAAAGGATAAGTGTATTCGGATGGTCGCGTGCCCGAGGGCTCGGGGCGTGACATCCTAGTTTAATGGTATCAGAGCTGGTCATAACTTGAAGTGATAAGGTGCGCTGGATTTTGGGATAGTTAGTAAGGAAAAACACACATGCTTGTGATTGCTGATTGATTTTCAGGAACGTCGTTCTTGAGCTCTAATCTTGTGTCGAATTTTTTTTTTGGCACGAAGGATTTCGTGGAAATCCTGTAAGATGAGCGATCCAGCACCAAGGACCCCTAGACGAAAAGCGGCCCAAGGTTGAGTTGGTGCTTGAGGAAGGACACAAGAGGATCCCCAACTAGATCCAACACCAAGGGTCCCTAGACGAAAAGCAACCCAAGGCCAAACAAGTGCTCGAGGAAGAGCACAAGAGGACCCCCGACTAGACAGGATCCTGCAAGCTTTGGAAGCCGTGGGGAATCTCATGGGGCAGCAAGCTCCGAATCAAAATGATGCTACTGCTGCTGCTGCCGCTGCACCCAATGATATCCCGTTGGCTGGGAACGGGAATAGTGATCAACTAATGCATAGGGTGGTCGAGTAGTTTCTAAGGCTTAAACCGCCAAATTTCGCTGGAACAGGTGATCTTGAGGCTGCAACCCTCTAGATCAAGGAGTTGGAAAAGATCTTCGCATTGTTGAGATGCTCTGAAGAAGACAAAGTAACACTGGCTGTTTACCAACTGCAAGGTAACACTAGTTCTTGGTGGAAAGCCACTCGAGGAAGGGTTTTCCCTGATGGCATAGTCCTAGTGTGGGGTGCCTTCGTTGAAGCTTTCAACGGAAAGTACTTCTCCGACTGTGCGAAGGAATAGAAGATGACTGAATTTCAACAACTCCGCCAGAATCATCTGTCGGTAGACCAAAGTGGCCCGAAAGTGAGGGCTTGTAAAATATACGTCCTAGGGTTAACATGTTTATAAATAAAAGAAAGCGTGTTTTGGTTTCGATGTATGCTATGCTGTTTTTTCTGCTATCCCTGCTGTCGGGTGTTGTTATTCGTTTCCGCATGCGTTAACTGAAAGATAAAATGAATGGGTCGTCGACACGTCCTGGGACGTCACATTTTTACTGACCCAAAGGATAAGTGATAAGGATGGTCGCGTGCCCTAAGGCCGGGGGCATGGCACTATGTCCTACAAAGGGCGCTTTGGTCATTTTTCCTTGAAGACATGCCTCACAAGTCGAGTATTGTTCAAACTTGGATGGATCAATATACCCATCATTACTCAACTTGTCGATTCTGTCTTCTCCAATATGATCTAAATGAAGATGCCAAACATACTTTGGATTTGGACTATCTCTAGAGCGTTTATTAGTTATGGCATTTATATCGTTATTTTGCTTATTGACATTGGTAATCGCATTACCAGACATTGTAATGGTATAAAGATTATTGGTTAATAAACCAGAACTAACACATCTTCTATTAGAATAAATAGAACATACATCATCAACAAAAGAAAATTCATAATTCTCTTTACTCAAACGAGATATATAGATGATGTTTCTAACAGCATTCTCATAATGCAAATAATTCTTTAAAACCAATACATGTCCAAAGGGTAAACATAAACGAAAAGTCCCTATAGCTAATGCAGCAACCCTTGTTCCATTTGCAAATGTCAAGACAATCTCATTTCGCCCCAGCATCCTGCTTATTTCCAGATTCTGCAAAAACAAGCAAATATGTGAAGTTGCAGTAAAATCTAGAACCCATAAGCTGGATTCAACACTAACCATAA
The DNA here is from genome assembly GCA_001662345.2 of Metrosideros polymorpha var. glaberrima. NCBI lineage: Eukaryota > Viridiplantae > Streptophyta > Magnoliopsida > Myrtales > Myrtaceae > Metrosideros > Metrosideros polymorpha. The sequence goes on from BCNH02000002.1 coordinate 5,399,154, forward strand.
GATTAGTCTCAATAAGCATAGACATTATACCTTCGCAAGGTTGGTCCTTCGGCTTGACCTTCAAGCTCGCGAGGTACTTCTCACAGTTCCTCCTCCAATGCCCCTTGACACCATAGTAATGACATTTCCCTTTATCAACCTTAGGCTTTGGTTGCACAGCAGCATTCATAGGCTTCTTCCATTTCTTCTTCAAAATAGTCTTACTCTTTGAAGAAGAAGCCTTAGCCATGGCCACTATATTGGGCCTCGTGCTGTACATTTTCTTCTCATAAACTACCAGCATACTATGTAACTCAGCAAGAGTTTTCTCCATCTTATGCATGTGGAAGTTTTGGACAAAACCAAAAAAGGAATCGAGCAAAGATTGGAGGATCAAATCCACAGCTAACTTGTTGTCCATTACAAGATTTAGCCTAGCCAATTCTTCACTGTGCCAAATCATTTTCAAAGCATGATCATTAACCGATGAACCCTCAGCCATCCTCATACGGTACAATGCCTTAGATATCTCATATCTAGAGGTTTGACCATTTTCATCAAAATATTCTTTTAAGTGCAAGATGATCGACCTAGCATCTTTCATATTTTCATACTTCTTTTGAAATTCATTATTCATCGAAACAAGTATATATGACCTAACTTTTAAGTCATCATCATGCCACTTACCATAAGTGACACGTTCCTCTTGGGTCCTACTCTCAGAAAAGGATTTTGGCATATTTTCATTCAGCACATACCCGATTTTTTCTGAATTGAGAACAATTCTCAAATTCCTCACCTAGTCGGTGAAATTGGGTTCAGTCAAACAATTCTTATCGAGTATCAAAGCGAGCGGGTTTGTGTTCACCATTTTTAGAGTAATAAATATCTGTGCAGAAAATAAATTGTTAGCCGTTGTATTTCAAAATAACTATTTCATTTTGGCCTTTAAATGAAATAGGTCCTTGCACTAAATTTATATTCGGATCCCATACTCCTTAAAATGGGAAACGGCAATCTTTGTTGGGTAAAGATTACTAGTGGGGATTGGAGTCCCATTAGCTCATAGTTCACCTCACCTGACCGTTATTGGTGTACTATGAACTTAGTGAGTGAACTAAATTGTTCAATGCATCATATGCGAGTCCCAATCATACCTTTAGCCTCTAGACCATAAAAGTCTCACCTGACAGTTATTGACTTCATGATCATAGTTAAGTCTTGCCCATTATCTTATGCAAGTATTGAAAACACAAACAATTTCCTCACCTGACAGTTATTGGAAATCATTTGGTTTTAACCCCACAACATCATATACATAATGGAGTGGTCCAATATTATGAATGACAATTGACCCCTATGTATCCATAACCGATCAATCAACCACTATAATGTTGGATCAAACCATGACGATGGAAGGCCACGAGTCCGAAACCCGTTTCGACTTAATATATTTAATAAGGAGGTTTGGGTCGTTAATTACGGTCTCACTTTGCACATTAACCGGTTTAACATGCAAATAACATAAAACAAAATAAATAAATAGAAGTCAAATATTTATCCTATGTGGTGATCATGGAATTATGGCTTAATGCGTCTCGAGCTAATGAGATCGCATTTAGCCATTTTAATGTTTTAATAATGAAGACGCTCTTCACTTCTTCTTCAATCCTTGAACTCTTCACGGACCGGGCCCATAGAGCTCTCCAGCTTACTGGCTTCTCCACGTAATCTTCTTGTAACGTATACATCAACAATTGACTATACAAAATATACTATCCAAAAAAATAAAATATATTACGTGGAAAATTAAAAGGAAGGGCGCAGCCTTCATTTAATAATTACAACCCAAAAAAAAAATACTTGTAATCATCATACATTCATCCATACATCAATCACATTGATTAGGGGTTTTTCCATGATCACCACCCTTCCACGCAAGCAAAAAATTCCAAAATTTAAAGCTTTGGAAGGCACAAAAAAAATCTGCATTGAATCAAATTCATGGTCGCAACGCAAGCCGTGTCAAGAAATCAAAAGCGGTGAAACAATTTTCACGTGCATATTTCCAAGTGGTAACAACGTTGTCGCCTTCAAATTCACATTCGCGAATCATTTTACAGAAGCCAAATGCAAAATTAAATAATCTATGGATTTTTTATTCAAGGAAACGCACGAATACGCCTAAGGATTGGCTCTGATACCACTGTTGGCTTTTCACGTGACGTGCATAGGCAATAAAACATATATGCAGCGGAAAGAATAACCTATACACGTATCTCCAGAGGTGTTGTTCGTGCGTCTCAATCAAAAATCAGAATTACGAATGGGGGTTAATCGAATTACCTTTCGTAGCATGCCCGGAGCGACTGGTTCAGATGTTCTTCAGTTCGAGCTCCACAAATGTCGGACCTCTAGTTCAGACACACCACCAATCTTCAACGAGCGGAAGAACGAGCTTGCGGAAAAGCACCACTTCAATTGTGCTAGCAATCTTGTGGACTCTGTACTCTCTCGTATTTTGTTTTCGGCAACCACAAAATGAGAGAAAACTATTTTTCTCACTTCTTGCAGAACAAAACTTGCACACACGAATATCTTTCTGATCAGCAATCAAAATACGTACACCTTCACGAACTGATTGTGCTAACTTATTAAGAAGTGCGCAAAGTGCAGAATTGATAAGATGAGTTTGTGCATGTTATGCAGATTGTGCACTTCGTGCACAACTACACACAGTGCACGATCAGCAACCGCTAATCGTGCATGTGCGCATGGCGCACGGTCAACAGTTTGACCGTGCGTGTGCACACGATCACACGGTCAGCAACTTGCTGACCATCACATGCACACGTGCACTTTTATCCTTTTTTTAAATATTAAATTATATATATAACTATAACTATAACTATATATATATCTATATATCCACATATATAAATATATATATAAGCATGCATGCATTTTTGGGCACATGAATATGCGTCCATTTTGGGCGTGCCTATGCATCATATGCATGCGTGTCCATAACCAAAAATTAAATAAAATCTCATTTAATTTAATTTTAGTCCGACTCAATTCGATTGCTGTAATTGCAAACATATTTGCAATATTGTTCTTTCCGCTCAACGTTATCTTGAATTGGTTATGGTGTGTGACATCCCTAGATTCAATACTGAAATGGTAGTAAGACTTGCACTAACACATTAGTACTCCCAAGAGAATTGATTGTCCCGATCAATTTCCAGGTCTTACAAGCCATGATTGACATCTAGCAATATGTCATAGCTACCCAGACAGTGTGAATGCTTTAAGAACATAATGAACCCATCAACTTTGGCTATAGTGTAATTCAATCTCTCTATCTTACTATGTCCCGATCGAACAAAGACCATGGAATATTTGTCAAGCCACCAATTCGATCATATGCACAAACCTAATTGACATGCAATTTATACGTGATATAAACAATTTATTCTCAATTACAACCCCGGCCAAGGATTTTTAATGCATTGTCACGATTAGATCGCATAGGACATCATTATTGTACCTTGCTTGTAACATGGAGACAGATTCCATTTTGCGCACACGTGTAACTTCGTATGTGAACAAACTATGACCATCAAGTACAGAGACGGATCAACGAACCGTCAATATGCGCACATGTGAACCATAGCCATCCAACACACAAGTCAATACTGTGCCTCAAGTCTAAGGATTATTTACACAAGACCAGAGCATGAACGATTAGACATTGACCATGCTAAAAGCTTCCATGTTGCTAATCGTTCAATGCGTGTCACATTCAGTGAACTTGTCTTGTACAAGCACCTGTGTTCTAACTCGGGCATCACAATACCCAATGACTCGTGGCTCATCATTCCCTTAAGTATCCAATACTTAATTGTGAAGTTACGAACATACCAGTCTCAACAGGATCATTAATATCCACTTAATGATCCATCGACCGAAAACAGTTTAAAGATTCAGTTTAACTGTGAACCCTTCATACATATTCTTAAAGTCTTAAGAATAGGTCCAGTCACAACTGATTTTATGGAATCATTCATATATATATAAACTAATTGGACAAATGAATGAATACGTCTTTGCCATTAATTAAATAATAAGAAAGTACAACTGAAATCCCTAACATGTAACTATTACACTGTTGTTTTAGGGCATACATCCAACAGCCTCTTCTCCTCTTCCTCTCGACGGGCCCTTCTCGGCTCTTTGCTCGCGACGCCGCTCGCCTCTCTTCCCTCGCCCACTCTTGATGCTACTCACCACTTCACCTCTCTTTCCCTCGCAAAGCCCAACGATTTTTGGATTTGGTAAGCTGGTTCTTTCGATTTTTGGATAACTTTATTGCTTCATCTTGATTCTTACTGTGCACTTGGATCTCGAGAATGAGACTTGCATAATGCATATATTTTTGGCAATGATGTATCCCTATGCCTTTTTTTCCCTTTGTTGTGCCCTTTTCTTTTTCTGTTTTAAGGGGACTTTTTTTTTAATTTTTTCCTTCTCTCGACTCAGACGATGTTTTCAAGTCTAGATCAATTCTTTAGTGGTGAATTCTGCATGATTTGATAATTCACCCTTGTTCCCGTGGAAATAACCGCTTTCGCCTGTTGTTCTGCTTGTTGAGCAGGAAAGTTTTTACGATGTCGATTTAATTTGTGCTTTGCTGGTTCGGCTTCATTTTGCTTCACTTAAATTTCTGGACAACCTATGTGACTGCATTTTCTCTCTGTGTTGGGTTTTTACGAGAAGGATCAACCTTCATTTGATTTTGTGTACCTGTTCTGGGAAATTAGTTGGAAATATCCATAAATATATCCTTTTACAGAGTACATAAATATGTATCTATCTGCTTGAAGAGCCATCTTTTACATGAATCTAGGTTACTACAGTATTGTTTAAGCCTGTAGTTCTGCAGAGCCAGTTCCAGTTATTTGTGGATTCTTAGGGGGGGACCAAATAGTTTAGGGTCTAGCTTTTTTTTGGGCCAAAGTGTACTATCTAGTTGAAACCATGGGAATTCTGTTGCAACAAACTTCATAAGATCAGAATGTGGAAGTTTGCTGCTCCTCTACTATGCGTCTGAAAAGGAAAAGGTATTCCTCTACCATGTATCACCAACGAGATGTCCAATAAATTAGTGATTGCTACGTCATTTACGATCAACTTTAATGCAGTGGAAGCATTGATAGGTTCTAGGACCTGTTTGGACCCCATAGTGTCTGGCATGTTCCCTTCATTATTTGTTGTTATGCTTTTAGAGAAAGCAAGGAGGGTTTAATTTATTAGTTTCATGATTGGGTCTGGTTTGATTTTTGCTTTGCTGGTTTCATATTTTTTGGACTAGGTCGTGTTGAGCATGAAGGTTTGTTAATTCCTTACGATCGTTGTGAACGACCACAGTTCAAGATCTGACCATCGCTCTCGTGGTGAAGCTGGTGGTAAAATTTTCTAAGAATAAGAGCATGTCGTATCCGATTAGGAGGGCATGGAGCGAGGGGTCTCTGCTCTTGATGGGTTACGTGAATTCGTCTCCATCGTCTTCTCCAGTCGTGGGGATGGTGGGTTCTTGCAATGGAGACAGAGAGATGAAGGATGGGTTTTGTTGGAAGATGTGAAAGTTTTGATCTTTTTGCGGTTTTCGTTTGTTTTTCTTTTGCTATTGGTAGCTAAGATGAGGGTTGTTGATGATCTCGAAGTTGCTCTATTCATTTGGATCTCTCTACGACCAGCTTAGGAATTTGAAAGAACCCCCTTATTAAATTAGAAATCTGACTGATCTATAGACATGGTGGTGTCCTTTGGTGTTTAGGTGAAAGGACTGTGATTGCAATGTGATAGGTTGGGAGCCATACATTCATCTGCCAATGAATGTACAAATCGATCTTAAAGGAGCCATACTTTTTCTTCCAATTCTTGTTTCCGTTCTTCAAACTTCTTTTGCATGGAAAGGAGTTGAGTGTGAGGAGGCAAATCCGATCACAAGAATAATCTTGACAGATATTTGTGATGGTGCATGTTTGAGATTTTTCTTGGCATGGATTCAAATTCTGTTCCTTTTGCTTGCACAAATTTAGATCATATCTCCCGTCATTGGCCAGCGGCACATTGTCTTGATTCATCTTCTTTCCTTTGATTGATGATGACCCATCCCACCATATTCCTTTTTCTTCGGTGGATCAATCTTTAATAGAGAAATCAAGGAGGGAAAGCCCCGTAAATGAAGGGGCAAGTGCAAACGTATTTCGGACATGGCACGTTTACGTGATGAAATAGCCATGAGTTTAAGAAATAGTTGAGCATGTTTGTAATATTTAAGGATAACATATATCTTAACTCGGGACATATACGAACATGTTTATTATAATGAAATTACTCTTTTTTAATTGAGAAGATCCACTTTGATATGATTTATTTATTTATAAATTTGTTCATATGTCTCTTTTACATTATTCTCCATACCAAAATATAAAAGTTAAAGTCATTTTTTTTTCAATTTCAAACAAATTAAAGTTAAAAATCTTAAATTTATCACACCAAAGGATTTTCCATATATATGTTTACCAAACCGCATTTCCCCTAAAGTTGATTCCCAAGGCATTTTTCAATTACAATTTACCAAACAACATTTGCATTTCAGAAAACCTTTTAGCCCAAAGGCCTTTGCATTTCTCCAAAGACATTTCCCCAAAGCTGAACCAAATGCACCCTTAAACCTTTCAATTGTGATAATTTAGTTGTAAATCTTTTAACGAATTACCAATGTAGTCCTTTCGGCTAATTTTGACCAGAAATTGTTGACATGACGGTTCAGTCAATGTCAGCCGTCCTACGTGGCGCGACCGACGTTGATATGGATAATTTTAAAATATATTTTTATATTTTTTCATTTTTTTATTAAATTTTTTTTTGCCGATGGCTAGCGGAGCAATGGCCGACAGGGGTCACCAACCCTAGGACGAGGGCCCGGTGGCCCTTGCTATGGCTTGTGAGGTCTTGGGTAAGTGCTCGTGATGCCCTTAGCAACAACAAAGAGGGCTCGTGAGACCTTACCAAATTTGTCGAAGGTTGTGACCCTTGCCCGCTGCTACTGGCAGGGGTCGCTGGCCTTATGAAAAAGAAAAGAAAAGAAAAGAAAAGAAAAGAAAAGAAAAGAAATAAAAAATCAATAAAAAAATTCAAAAAAAATTTAAAAATATTAGAAAATTGTTCATGTCAACGCCAGCCAATGTGGCGTCGGCCACGCCACATTAGAAGGCCAGCGCTGACTGAATTGCCATGTCAGCAATTTTCGACCAAAATTAGTAGGGATGACAACATTTATAATTCGTTAAAATGTTTAAGACTAAAGTGGCAAATTTTCAAAAGGTTTAGGACTAAATTGACATAATTAAAAGGTTTTGGACCGAATTG
>BCNH02000002.1:5409021-5420698 GCA_001662345.2 Metrosideros polymorpha var. glaberrima
GTCCTCTCTCTCTCTCTCTCTCTCTCTCTCTCTCTCTCTCTCTCTCTCGTGTGTACCACTATTTGTATTATGAAATTCTAATTGCCGACCCCTAAACCTTGAGGCATAGGTGTTTATATAGACGATATTAGATCAAGTCAGGGGCCTCAACTTTCTGTTATTTGCAAATTCGACCCCAAAATTACAGCATTTTTCAGTCAAGTCTCGGAAGGGTTAAATCGCATGAAATTGGCTCCAATTCCGTCGCCGGTCCGATTTAAATGCAAAATGCATGAACATGTTTATACTGAAATAATTATAAACCTAAATGCAATTAATTTAAATATTTTTTGCTAGGAGCTGGGTCGACCCCTAATTTTTATGCAAATCAATTACTGAAATAAATTTTAAATTAATCCTAAAATGGGGTCAAAATTTAGGTGTCAACAATTGGTAGTTATTAAAGGAAGTGGATGAATGGTGGTGCGTAATGAGAAGAATATACGTTCTAGTCCTCCAAATGACTTATAGTACCTTTGTTATTAGGTGATCTAGTTGGTATTTCAGTAGATTGAAGATTAGTTGTGCATTTTGGGCTTATGCCCAGTTTTGCTTACCCAAAAATAATTGAAAAATATTATTTTAGTAACCAAATGTTTCAAGGTAGTATATGAAGTGAAAAAACTTTATTCAGATCTAATTCTATTTTCCTTGTGATTCAAATATCGTACCACACAAGATCCTAAGCTATAAAGACTATCCCAAAGGATTTTGGGCAAGTTCAAAAAAGTCTAATGGGAGAAGTATGGCATATTGTGAAATTTTACGGTGTGGTGACATAAAATAAATTTTGAGGAGCAAATCAATTGAAGAGACTAATTGGCAATCTATCTTGTAGAATATATAAACAATAGTATTTTACTATCCAATTTTTTTTTTCTAATCTAGGTGCTACTCGAGAATTTCTTGCTTCAAGTAATAACCAACTCCAAAATGATTCAGTCACAAAAATAAACAATATATATTGAAAAAAAAGTAAAAGCCCCAGATTTTTTCTTTAACTCCCTGGCTTTCGCTCAGCGCCCTCATCATTAATCAATACAATTTGAATCATGTTGTCATTTGAATCGGAGACTCTTCAACTTGAAGAACTCATGGCATGAGATGAACATAAGAAAAATGAAAAAAATATGGAAAGGAACGATCAATTAATCCTGAATAAAAATTTATCTTTCATGCATGATAAACAACTGTAATAGTGATCAGACAAAAAAAATTATATAGATAGCCACACGACAGCAGCCAAAAATAATTTCGCTGAATAACTCCTATGATGATGTTAACCCCCAAGTATGGGAGAACCCTCACCGGTGATTGTGACTTATTGGTAGGGCCTAAGATTCTACAAAGGCGAGGCCACGAGATCGAAACCATTTGTGATGGTAGTATGTGAATCTCATTATGTCCGATCGGTTCCGGACCTTTGGCACTTAATGGGGTTAACAGTGACGGGGCTCGCTTACTTCCGAAGAACTGGTCACGGATGTTGCTAAGTGACGACATTCTCGGAATAAAAGTATCTCATAACAAACACAGAATCCTCAAAGTAACATCCAAGGAGTAGCTACGGCTATTGAACCTCCATTCCCTCCCCCCCACCTGCACGTCTGCAGCATTGCTTCAAATGTTGTCAAGAGATGGAGTGGGTGTTTGATAGAAGAAAGATGAGCTTTAATCTTTGACCAGGCAATAGTTTGCAATTGGGTTTTGATGTGCAGGTTTCATTCAGAATTCAGCTGTTACATCGCATATTCGAAACCTCTGCTGTCAATTCATTCTTCCATCTGCTGTACAGTAGTTGGGATTAGAAGAAAGGAAGCTTCATATTCTGAATATTGACCTGGACATGTTAAAGGACATTATCTAATGGATTCAGGTATTTATACAGAATTTTATTCTAGATTTTTTTTTTTGGCTAGACAAGGCGTACATCATAGTTACTAAAAGCAATATTGCACTAGGTAAAAGTACAAAATTTTGTTGACCATGAAAGTATTTCGCATATAATTCTCCTAAACAGTGCCAAACCACGAACATGGGAAAAATGTTTCCGTACTATTACGGAAGATTTGCAGAAGATTTTCTAATATTTAGTGTATCTCTAATTATTTGTTAGGATTTGCTTTTTGTTTTTAGTTAGCATAATATCTTTTATAATTGGTTAGAGATATTTGGTAGATCTTTTCTTTTCCATTTCTATTAAGCAATATGTTGTATAAATATTTGTACTGTACAGTCAAGCAATACAAGAAATTATGATTTCTCACATGGTATCAGAGCCATAGAGCTTAAATACACTAGACATTTCGACTCACATCGTTTGTGATATGGCTGCGGAAGTGTCTACAAAAAGGTGATTGACCCTTCCTCACCACCATATTATCTCAACACCTTCGACAATCCTGGAAGCGTACTTGTTTCATGCGTGTTGACTCGGGATAACTACGCAATATGGTCGAAGGCGATGAGACGCGCATTACGAGTGAAAAATAAACTCGGGTTTATTGATGGATCGCTAGAGAAGCCAAATCCAAAGGCACCTGAATTTAATGCTTGGGACATTTGTAATTCCATGATAGTTTCATGGATTTTCAATTCCCTTGACAAAAGTCTATAGGGAAGTGTGGCATACACAAAAGAAGCAAAAGTACTATGGGACGAATTGAAGGAGAGATTCGCTCAAGGTAACGGACCTCGTATCCATGAGATCAAAACCGAGACTGGGCTCCTACAGCAAAGAGGACTATTGGTGGTGGAATACTACACCAGATTGAAGGTCTTATGGGATGAACTTGATGACTACGATGACGTCCCAGAATGTACCTGTGCTGCAGCCATGAAGTATGCGGAGAAGAAGGAGGTGGAGAAGATCCACCAGTTGCTTATGGGCCTCAATGCCGAGACCTATGGGAATGTTCGTTCTCAAATTCTAAACCTCAAACCACTCCCGTCCCTGGGTAAGGTTTATTCTATGGTCACGTAGGAGGAGCGTCAACGATCAATTATCCAGGAGAGGGAAGAGAAGATCGAGGGTGCTACTTTCTTGGTTTGAAGAGCGAGCCCAAGGAAAGTACTATTCGAGAAATTTAAATGTGACCATTGTGGGAAGGTTGGGCATGAGAAGAGTCATTGCTAGGAGTTGATTGGATATCCTCCGAATTGGGAACCAAGGCGAGATGGAAAGGCATGTAAAGGGAGTTCTTCCTCAGCGGCTGCACATTCCGCACTAGCTAGCAATGGCGGTTGTGCTACAATTGCAAATAACAATCGAGTAGGTTCGAAGGGGATTGAGACAACAACAACGATTAGCAATGATCAATACCAGCATTTGGTCAGTTTGTTCACGGCGATGAAGCCGCCCACTTCGAATGATCAACTCACAGGTAAGGTCTATTGGCCCAATGATGATTCCATAAATTGGATTATCGATAGTGACCCCTCCGAACATATGACAGGGCAACTTTACCTTCTAAATCGACCAAGGAACATCACGGGTGCATATCCTATATGAACTCCTAATGGAAAAGTGACTCACACCATCAAGAGAGGCGAAGTCTATTTAAGCTCTAATTTTATTTTGCACGATATGCTATATGTTTCAAACTTTAAGTGCAATCTTATTTATGTTGGAAAGTTAAGTTCGAATTTACAATGCTTAGTAACGTTCTTTTCTTCTCAATGTGTCATACAAGACCTACCCTCGAAGAGATCGATTGAAGTGGGTAATCTTCGAGAAAGGGTATATTATCTTGGACGTATGGGCACTCATTTGGCTTTTCCAGCGGTCAAGGGACAGAATATTGACATCTGGCATCTACGATTGGGGCACCCATCACGGCAAGCTTTGAATTTGATCACTGGTGTTGATATAAACAAAGAAGGGGATGACTTGTGTGATGTTTGTTGTTGTGCAAAACAAACACGCTCTTCATTTCCTTTAAGTAATAATAAAGCTGGTGGATGTTTTTGATTTGTTGCATTGTGATATTTGGGGGACATATCAGACAGGGTCTCTCTCTGGTGCACATTATTTTTTAACCATCGTCGATGATTATAGTCAAGCAGTTTGGGTTTATTTGATGAAGGAAAAATTGGAAACGTACAAAATCTTTGTTAATTTTTATCAGATGGTAAAAATCCAATTTGGTCGGGTAGTTAAAATGGTGCGGAGTGATAATGGCCGTGAATTTCTTTCTAATTCTATGAAAGATTTCTTTTTCAAAAGTGGAGTCGTACATCAGACGTCATGCACCTACATGCCACAGCAAAATGGGCGGAGTCGAAAGAAAACACTGACATATCCTCAATGTAGCACGGGCACTTTGTTTTCAAGCGAATTTACCAATTCGTTTTTGGGGTGAATGCATATTAACGGTGGCTTATTTAATCAATTATACTCCAACTCCCTATTATCTGGAAAAATGCCTATCAAGCTTTTGTTTGGGGAACCCCCGATTATAGTCATCTACAAGTTTTCGGTGCACTATGCTACGCCCACAAATCGTCAAAGCGCAAATATAAGTTTGAAGAAAGTGCAAGAAAATGTGTATTTTTGGGATATCCATATGGCACGAAGGGATGGAAGGTTTTTGATTTGGAAATTGAAGAATTATTGGTATCTTGTGATGTTGTATTCTATGAAGAGAATTTGCCATTTGCTTAGCAACCTGCACATGAGGATCAAGACTCTCTTCATCTTTTAACACATGCTCGTGAGCTGGGTCTTATTAATGAGGGGTGGAATCAACCTTAGGGGGAGGAAGGAAGGGTACCAAGCCAAGTTCATGAAAAAAATGGGCAGACAGTGATTCATGATTGTGATAGTACGGTCCAAGTTGAAGAGCAATCCAACAGATAGCTTGATAACCAAATTCCAATCCCAACTCGCCCTACACGACAGAAAAGACAGCCAATTCATCTTCAAGATTATGTGTGCCATATGGTCCAAACGAAGACCCCAACTCCTCAGCCCACTCTGTCGATATCTTCAGGTACGGTCTATCCAATTGAGAAGTTTATTTCTTATGAAAAATTTATCGAGCCTCACATTGCTTTTTTAGCTGCTGTTGATTCTAATATTGAGCCTAAGAATTACACAGAGGCTATTAAAAATCCTTTGTGGAAAGAAGCGATGGCAGTAGAAATGAAAGCACTTGAAAAAAATAAAACTTGGACTCTAGCAACTTTGCTGGAGGGTAAGAAACCCATAGGGTGCAAGTGGGTTTACAAATTCAAGTGTCAGGCTAATGGCACTATTGAGCGATATAAAGCTCGTCTTGTTGCCAAGAGATTCACCCAGATAGAGGGCGTGGACTTCCATGAAACCTTTGCACTAGTGGCTAAACTAGTCACCATCCGATGCCTTCTTGCAGTTGCATTGGCACGTAATTGGGAGTTGCATCAGATAGACGTCAACAATGCATTTCTACATGGCGACTTGGATGAGGAAGTTTATATGAAACTTCCACCTAGTTTCACGACAACAAGCTTGAATCGTGTATGTCGACCACAAAAGTCATTATATGGTCTTCGACAGGCATCTCGAAACTGGTTTTCAAAATTCTCTAATGCATTGAGGGAGTATGGTTTTGATCAATTATTAGCAAATTACTTGTTGTTCACATATTCTTGTGGCGACACTTTCCTGGCTGTGTTAGTATATGTTGATGATCTCATCTTGGTAGGCAATAATTCAAAACAGTGCGCAACACTCAAACATTTCCTTGATAAGCGCTTTCATATCAAGAACCTTGGGCAATTAAAGTATTTTTTTTGGGAATTGAAGTAACGTGGATGATTTCATGGTTATTTGTTGGGGCTAACACATGACCTAGAAGGGGCGGTTGAATAGGTTGAGTGATGATTTTTCAAAACTTTTCACGGAATAGAAAGACAATCACCACTGATGATTTTAAATGCTCGTGAACTAGTATGAGTGATGCTGATATTTAGGGTTGATGCAGTATGAATGTAATAAGTAAGAATGCAGATCACATAAAGGTATATAGTGGTTCGGCTTAACAATAAGCCTACGTCCACTCTCAGACTAACAGCCTTAACAGCGGCTAGATTCCACTAGTAAGTAGCACTGGTGATTACAACTGCCTCGTGACGTTCCTCAGTAAGATAGATCACACTATCAGGACACGTACATTAGCCTTACACTTGTCTCACTAACACAGATGCTAATATAGTGGATCAAACAACAAGCGAATAATGAACAGTGGTGCTAGCTAGTACTGGCAAGCAAAAGCTTTGAAGATTACAACGAAGGATTTGAGTGAAAGGCTATCAGAAGCTTGATTTCGCTTGTATCTTCTCCGAAAGGATGGCTTCTCTCTTGATAATACATGCACATTAGCACTTGAGCCACTCTTCTCCTTATAAAGACCTCTAGCGTGTATCGTAGCCGTTGTTGTCACACCCCGAGCCCTCGAGCGCGCGACCATCCCTATCGCTTATCCATTGGGTCAATAAAATTGCGACGTCCCAGGATGCGTCGACGACCCATTCATTTTATCTTTCAATTAGCGCATGCGGAAACGTAAATCAACCCCTGACAGCAGGGATAGCAGGAAAAACAGCGGCACCAACAACAGAACAAACAGCATTACTAAAACACACCTTTTTATTTATCAACATGTTAACCCTAGGAAGTTTATATTTACAAGCCCTCACTATCGGGCCACTTCCTACACGACCAACAAAAAGAGGTATCGGGTCGGGGTTAACCTATCTCCTCTACATAAGGGTACCTTGAACCGTACCCGTCGGCCTTCCGTTCTACGGACCTGAAAAATGGTTAACAACAACAAATGAGATATAAATCTCAGTGAGTTAACCGCCTAAGTCTCGCGTAGGGTGCCAATTCGCCTAGGGTGAACCCTAAACATGCAACTTAATGTCGATGGCAGATCAATAGCGAGCAACTCTCGCTCTACGCAACCTATCACAGGCTCGGGACTCAACTTCACACCAAACCACCAACAAATCACAGGCATTCTTACCTCGTCTTGGCACATACACACTCCTTGCATGTTATCAGTTATAAAAGCATTCTAAAACAATGCATCGGCCAAGACAATCAGAACACGCAGCACCATCTCTCATGCACAATGCATCCAGGCGTATTCCGATTTTATGCCAAGACCCACGGATTAGTCCGCGCAAGGCTCCTGCCAAGCCCATGGATTAGTCCACGCAGGGCATCCCTGCCAAGCACACGGATTGCTCCGCGCAAGGCACTATTCTTGCCAAGCACACGGATTGCTCCGCGCAAGGCACTATTCTTGCCAAGCACACGGATTGCTCTGCGTAAGGCACTTCCGGCATGACCGGGCATTGCCCCCAATCACCATTAGGGGTCCGTACACTTTTGCGATCACACGAGCACACAGGCACACCAATTTCATAATGCCACTATAATCCATGCTCATGCCAAAATCGTGCTCACACATAAAATATATTGCCATTTTCACAATAAAATTTGCACGTGATCATACTGACGTGTTTTTTATGCCAAACTTTGCATGCCTCACTTTTCAAGCCTTGCAGATTATTCGGCAACATAAAATTCAGCATTCGAGCACATCGCCACATCAATTACCAATGCCGCATTAAAAGTACATTATTTTCTATTAAAATATTTTTAGGCACATAGAAGGTTAATTCTACGGCCAACCTCATCATAAACATGTCCAGCATAATTAGCATAAAATTCTAACCATTAACTCAACCCGGGTTAATTAACCCAACCATGGTTAAATAACCTAACCGTGGTTAATTAACCTAACCGTGGTTAACTAACCTATCCACAGTTAACCGAACTAACTATAGTTAACCCAACTAACCCTAGTTAGCTAAACTAACCCTAATTAGCTCAACTAACCATAATTAACCAAACTAACCCTCATTAACCCATCTAAACTAACCCTAAGCGCAATTAACAACCTAATCAAGAATTAGGGAGTTAACTCACCGTTCAATGGTAACGGCTACTACGGCGACGGCGGCGGCGACGACGTGAAGACGGTGATGGTGGTGGCTCGACTACGGCGCGTAGACGGAAAATGGGTCTTGACGGCGGCTCGACTCGGTTCGGCACGGTGTGGCTACACGGCGATGTACGGTGGCAACGGCGTCCCGAACGGCCCCAAGAGCGCGGCTTGAGCTTGGCAAAGGTGTGGTATGGCTAAGGGGGTTCGGCGGCAAGATGTGGGAGCCAAAACAAGAAGGAAAAGTGGAGAAAATGGAGGGGAGAGAGAGAGAGCTCCGAATTTGAGAGGAAAAAGAGAGAAAGAGGCAAGTGAGTGAGGAAGTGAAAGAGAGAAAGTGAGAGTTGTCTTGAGATTATCTAAACCAAGAATGCATTATTGCAACTTTTCCAAAATATCTCACTTTGTCTTCTTGAAATTTCAAGACAACTTCCAAGCCAATTAATGAGACAAGAAAGAAAGCAAGAGAGAGAGTGAGGGGGGGATGGTATGTTCGGCTACAAGGGGGAAGAATGAAGAAAAGCAAGACAAAGCTTTAATTAGCTTTGTCTTAAACCCATTAATATGCCCCTAAAGTCCAATTTCTTCTAGAAGGGGTAAAATGGTCTTTTCCACTCTCGGCACTATTCGTATGGGCCGGCACTATTCACGTGGGCTTGGCTTGAATTTTTATGGGCCCAACGGGTTTAAAATCCAATGAGTTCTTCATTTTGGGCCAAAAATGGGCTTCGGGGGCAAAACGGTCATTTTCCATTATGGGCCCTCTTGAAATCCGAAAATCATAATAAGTAGGCCCGTCGGTTTGTACCCAGCCCAAAACGTCTCTTCGTTCCATAATTTTCGGCTTACTGTCTCTTCTGCGAAAATTTAGGGTTTGTCTGCAGAAATTTGAAATTGTCTCTGTTGACCTAAAACGACGATGTCCATAGCGCGCCGATTCCTTTAAATATAAATTTTGGCGCTTTAATCTCACCACTCGTGCCTCGGCTGAGTGGTATCTGGGAATGAGACAAACAGTCCGAAGTCCTGGGTTCGAAACTTGGAGGCAGCAACTTCGGTTGCCCCTCCTCCCTTACTCGCGCGCTGTTTCCATTAAATAAACCCTTTGGCGTTGTTATCCCAATAATCGCACTTTAGCCAAGTGGCAGGCGCACGAGACATGCACGAGATAGGAGAGGTCTGCGATTCGAAACCCGCGAATGACGGTCTCTATTTTCATTCTCTTCTTTCTTTCCCTTTTTGCAAATTTTGTTCAAAATTCCGATCACATATTTTGTTCTAAAATTAATTTCAACAATCGTTCTTCGATTATTTCATACTGTTGAAAATTCGGAATATCACATTATTCCATATCGTTGAAATTTGGGATATCACAGTTGTAGCATCAATGGTGTTGATTTCGCCAAGGACAGAAAGGATGCCATCTTGGTAGTCCGTACACTTGACACTAGTACTATTGCTCGTGCACAAGGATACATGGACGGATCATTCCTTTGGCTGGCAGGACGAGTATTCCTATCCGTTGAGGATAACGTTGCCAGGATTGTCCTTTGTCCTCTGTACTATGCCAGCTGTTTTTGTCGCTTCCTTATTTGAGGAATCCAGCGGTCAACTGCTATAGTTTGAACCATCAACAGTCATGATTACCAATACAATAACCACCATTATCACACCAATTCTGTCACTCTCTGCACAACAAACTTATGCTTACCCCGAGTAACTTGGTAGACAATTTCTAGTGAGGATATTGACCCAACGAACTATTAAATGGTGATGTCAATCTTAATACCTTTCATTAGTACCAAAGATACTTACGAACACTATCTTCGACTGGTCCTTTCAAGCTGTCATGATATCCCCTCATGACATATTCACCTTCTTGTTTTCGATCAGGTTTTTCTCTTTGCTGACGGTATAAGATCAGTGCTGATTGCACTCTCATTAGTATCAAGGATACTCATGAACACTATCTTGACTAGTCCTTCCAAGCTACCATGATATCTCCTCGTGGTACTTGTTCACCTTCTTGTCACAGATCAGGTTCTTCTCCTTGCTGATGCATAAGATCATTGCTGATTGCATTCTCATCAGTACCAAAGATACTCACGAACACTATCTTGACTGGTCCTTCTAAGCTACCATGATATCCCCTCGTGATACTTGTTCACCCTTTTGTCACAGATCGGGTTCTTCTCTTTTATGATGTAATAGGATCACTGGTGATTGTAACTTATTTCACCATCTGCACTCGTCATGGTAAACATTAGAACTCGAGATAGTTTTGTGATCATCAAAATACTTTAGGGATGTTTTCCAACATTATTTCTATGCTAGAGAAAGTGTGTACTTGACATCCTGTCAGAATGCGGCATGTTAGCAACTAAACCCATGACTTCTCCGATGGAGCAACAACACTAATTAGCTACAGCAACTGGACTTGCCATGACAGACCCAAGTTGCTATTGTCGATTAGTGGGACATCTACTTTATCTCACTATCATCGGGCTTGAATTATGTTACTCTATCCATATACTTTCATAGTTCATGCAGGAGCCGAAGGAGCAGCACTGGGAAGCAGCTATACGAGTTCTTTGATATCTCAAGAAAAGCCAAGGATAATGGATTCTATTATCAGTCCCGACTTCACTTCACTTGACTGCATTTTGTAACTTTGATTGGGCAAGTTGCCTGATTACTCGGCAATCAGTTACTAGTTACTTTGTCATGCTTGGTGGTTGTCTTGTGTCTTGGAGAACCAAGAAGCAAACGATAGTTTCTCGGTCTTTTGCTGAAGCTGAATACTGCGCTATGGCAACTGCCACTAGTGAACTAATTTGGTTGCGCACTTTACTTGACTCCCTCGGCGTATTGCACAATAAATCGATGGGTCTTTATTGTGACAACCAAGCTGCCTTACACATCACGGCAAACCCGGTATTTCACGAACGAACAAAGCACATCGAGATTGACTGCCACTTTGTTCGCAAACATATACAGTCAGGCACTAGTAGAACCGAGCCTGTATCCACTTGACTTCTGTAACATCCTGATTTCTGGCTCACTAGTTTAAGGCGTAGAGAATAACATTTGGACATGTTACTCTATAATATCTGATGGACTTGAGCCATGAATTATAGTCCGATGAAGAGTATTGGACCTTAAAGGATTAAGAGCCAAGTATTGGGCTGTGATATCCCGAATTTTAACTGTTTGGATTAATCAAAGGGGCGATTGTCGAAATTCAATTGGAAACAGGGATGATCGGATTTTTAGTTATATTTGTGCAAAAATAAAAGAGAAAAGAAAAGAAGAAAAAGGGGAAAGAAAAGAGAGAAAAGGAAAAGGGCGGGGAAAACAGAAGGCGAGGCTGTCGCTCATGAGTTTTGAACCGCGGACCTCCCTTGTCTCGTGCGCGTCTCGTGCGCCTGCCACTCGGCTAAGGCATGACTATTGGGATAACAACGCCAAAGGTTTTATTTAAAGTATACGGCACACGATTAACAGAGGAGAATCAACCGAAGCCGTCATCTGTGAGTTTCGAACTTGGGACTTCGGACTATACCGCCTCTTACCACTCGACTGAAGTTCGAACGGTGAGACAGAACCGCCAAAAGTTTTATTTAATGGAAATGGCGCGCGAGTAA
>BCNH02000002.1:5422434-5442312 GCA_001662345.2 Metrosideros polymorpha var. glaberrima
GTGAATTGGTATCCTACGCGAGGCTTAGGCGGTTGACTTACTGAGATTTTATCTCACTCGTTGTTATTAACCGTTTTTCAGGATTTTAGGCTGGAAAGTCGTCGGGTGCAGTTGAAGGTGCCTTTGCGTAGAGGAGATAGGTTAACCTGAACCTCGATGTGACGGCTTGTAATTATATACTTCCCAGGGTTAACCAGTTTATTAATAAAAATGTGTTTGGTTTGGCTGTTTTCCTGCTATCCCTGCTGTCGGGTGTTTGTTTCGCTTCCGCATGCGTAAATCAAAAGATAAAATGAATGGGTCGACGACGCGTCCTGGGACGTTGCATTTCTAATGACCCAAGAGAAGAGAAACATCGGGATGGTCGCGCGCTCGAGGGCTGGGGCGTGACAACTTCAACTGGCGGACATTTTTACCAAGGCATTGGGTCGAGATCAATTTGCATTTCTTGTCAGCAAATTGGGCATTCGTGTCCTCCATGCGCCAACTTGAGGGGGAGTATTACGGAAGATTTGCAAAAGATTTTCTAATATTTAGTGTATCTCTAATTATTAGTTAGGATTTACTTTTCGTTTTTAGTTGGCATAATATCTTTTATAATTGGTTAGAGATATTTGGTAGATCTTTTCTTTTCCATTTCTATTAAGCAATATGTTGTATAAATATTTGTACTGTACAGTCAAGCAATACAAGAAATTACGATTTCTTACACGTACAGCTGACTTCTCGTAAAAAAAGACCCTTAGTTGCCTTTGAAGCTATTGGCAAATGATACTGCATACTCAATGTCAAAAACTTAAGACTCATCCTTCCACGAGCCCGAATTAAGTTTAAAATGACAAATGAGGCCTTGGTGATTGTGAGTATGTCCTGCATATCAGCAACCATCCTCTCTTCGTCCTTTTTCGCCTTCTCTCTGTAGCTAAGCCTCATTTCCCATGGAAATGCGTCACCTTGCCTTGAGAAACCCATCATAGCTTGTCTGCGCTTTCAGATACTAGATGCTCATTGTGACAAAACTGCAAATCAAGGCGAAAAGAGGGCTATCAGCTGTGAAAATGATCCATCCTTGGTCAAATTGAAGTATTTTGGCAAAAAAAAACATCAATCTCACCATCAGAATTCCTCCTTGGAACAAGACTGGACCTTGAATGAGCGCCTCGGCCGCATCCATATCCTGCCATTAGGGATAGGGAAAAATAGCAGAATTAAACTCATTTATCTTTAGATAAGAAACTAACAATTTGACAATAACAAATTAGTAGTCTTTGGTCATTAAAGTAGAACTTAAAGTCCACATTTATAAACAAGGAAAGGTCCATATTAATTATGTGCAAAGCCCACTAATGCCTATACGCACAGATATCTTAAATACTTAATATTATAGACACCGTAATACAAAAACACTGATCAGGCTAGCATAACTGTTCCATTCCCAATATTTTGCAAGTTGGAACAATTAGATTTGTTTCTGTTCCATTATAAGTTAGATGTATGACGACAGAGGCTCCCTGTAGCTGTGATCACTGATTAGTTCTACTGTATTTTCAATGTAAAGGCCAGATTCTGATAAGTTCAATCTGTACAAGAACACTAACAAGCTAATTGAAAAAGCAATCGAAGTCATAAGGTGGAGAAAAATGAGAAAAACTTACCAGATGATTAAAGGGCTCATCAAGCAAAACTATGTGAGGTTTCTCGAGGGTTGTCGTGGCAAATGCAACTCTGCTTTTCTGACCACCTATTTATATGGTCAAAACCATGTTATATGTGCAATAACATTCAAAAAGCCTTGGAAAAAGTACACAGTGAAGCACAATTCAGATTACAAATTTAACTAACCTCTAATAGAGCTTCACGATGTCATACGAAAATTGCTTCAACAAAAAATTTACATATACAACAGTAGAAAAGAGGGAGGAGATGCATCAGAAAAAATATAGATTGATTGAAGCGCAAGATTTCCAGTTACACCAAAGGAACCCAAGTGAGCTCGAACTTTCGTTCCAGAAGTCTCTGCAGGAAGAATGCCACATATGAAGGTATTTACAGGTCAAATGACGTATTGCATGACAAAATCATATTCCACATTGGAGTAAATGCAAACAACTGATACTTTAAAGAACAAAATAGATTTGCCCCAGAGGTCACTGCTGACAATGCAAACACAGAGGCAGGTAACATTATAGTTACAATCTCAACCAAACAAGCATAGTTATATATTGGCTGAAAATTTCTAGCAAGCTGGAAGTAACAGTTCCTAACCCACCAGAGATCAAGACCCAAACGGAAGGTGATTTATGGAATATCAATGCTGTCATAAATAGGAGTTGTATTGAAAGCTTGGAGGCATGAGTTGCCCCAGGATTTTATCCAAGATCGACTGCTTAATACTGTGAAGGATCATCGTCAACAAAAAGCAGGTTCTCGATCGTTAAGAAAACCATTAAGAAAAAACTGCATCCCCCTTTCTTCACAATCATATCATACTTTCCATATAACTAATCATGTTTTTAGATTTTGAAAATATTATTTTTATCTACATCATATTCACTCGAAGAAAATTTAGAGCATACTAGCGCACCAAATAAAATTAAAGGCCATTTTTTTTTGTTAAATTGCAAAAAATGACACAGAACATTGACAACATTAGTCCTACCTCAAAAGCGTTTGCAGGTGATCCTTCCAAGCGATTTTGCCGATACAGATCACAATGGTGAATGAGCAGGGGCACAGGAAAAAGATGTTGGGAAGAGAATCACTTGCCTAGAAACCTTTTGGCTGAAATAAATAGATCCCGTCACCATCATCCCCCACGCTCAACCATGAAGAAAAGGAAGTAATCTAAGCACATGGTGCCAACCATGTCAACCTAAACTAAACCGTGAAAATAAATAACTTCAAATAATAAAGAAAAAAACAGTTTTTTTCCGGTTTCTCCACAATAGTTTTCCATGTTGATAGTAAGACATTAGTTAATCTCATATATTCCCTCCGCTTCTGAAAACAGTATATACTTACTATTTCAATTTAAGCCCTTCGGCTGTCCTAAGCCTAACTCTCTGGTTCAATTGAGCCTAAGCAAGGCACCTTGTCTTGCCAAACTCCAGTTCCTACGGGTTGGGTGCATCTTGACTCTTAAAATAAGTGTCAAGCGGCCAAACACTCCGGTATCGGCAGCAAACAGTGTGTTGGTGTTACTCAATGAATTGGACCCCACCGGGGTTATCCATTTTTGCTATACCTCTCCATTCCGAAAGTGCGAAGAATGGGGTCAATCTCGTGCAAATCAACCAACATAAAAAGACTGAGTGGTGCATTGCAAGCTGACTTATATGAACACAATCCAACATTCCAACTCGTAGCGTCACGAGAGCTGCTGCCCACCATTTATCCATGTAAAACATAAACACGAAACACATTTGCAGGTACCAAACTTTTCCTAAACAAGCAAAGTCGGGAGATCCAATGATCGTGAATTTACTGTACAATTCACTGGATGTAATCTGTCACAGTTGAGGAAGGAAGGGATCTCTTGGATGCGGGCCAATACTCGCCATTGGGTTCTGAGCATCGATCTTTCAGAATCTCGCATCCTTCTATCCACAATTGTTGGAGGGAGGGAGGGAGGCCATCCTTTGGCAAGTACCTCAACTTCGGGCATGTAAATATGCGCAAATGTTGGAGGGAGAGGGACGCCATCCTCTGGCAAGTGCGTCAACTTTGGGCAACCGGCAATCAATAACCATTGGAGAGAGGAGAGATGGTCGCAGAGACCGCTTGATAGTCTTTCCACCTTCCTCATACTCCGTATCAAAAGTCTGGTTAGAGAGGAAGGAAAGAGAACACTCCACGCATCCTCCTCCTCTGACGAAGGAAACCACACCTTCTCTCCCTCCCCTTCCATGCTCCTTCCATCAATTGTAAGCTTTTTTAGGGATGCGAGCATGGGTAAGCCCCATTCTCTCACTGGTTGCTTCATATTCTCGCACCCACCAATTTCAAGGTTCCTCAAATTGGGAGGCAAATCTCCTTTGGGCAAGCGTTTGATACTTTCGCAACCCGTAACATGTAGATCCTGGAGGGATGTAAGATGATGCCACTAATTTGGTAGAGACTTTATCTTCGGACAATGCTAAAGCGTAAGACTCGAGAGGGAGATGGGAAGGGGAGGGAAGTCCTCTATCTCTGGATAGATGGCTTTAAACAACTTAGTGAGATTCTTACAGCTGGCGATAGACTTTATCTTCTAGCAATGCCAAAGCTCAAGACTCAACAGGGTGATGGGAAGGGGTGGGAAGTCCTCTATCTTCGATGCTGAGCAATTGCTTATATGCAAATAAGTGAGATGGGATAGCTTGTGAAGGCACTGTGGTAAGCTTCCCAGATTCTGATAGACGTTAATAGTCAAAGACTCCAGCTATTCCACGGTGAACTCTTCCAATGACTCCACTCCCTTGGCAAAGGGAAAGGATGTCAGTTGACATTTAAGTTGACACGTCGCGTTATTACTGCTGCTAGGGTCATCTGGAGGAATAGTTACTCCCCTAAGTTTTGGACAATGGTCCATGCTCAAATTTTTTAGTGTGCATATCTTGCTTGGAAGCTTTTCTAAACTCGTGCAATTCTCCAATTTCATTGTTTCAAGGTTGCGGGGCAGCTCTATTTCTCTTCCTCCTGCCACAAAAGATGTGAGTTGAGGACAATCTATGATGGTTAATTCGTGGAGGCAAGTAAGGTTTAACATTTCATTTCCATCTTGCCACAAGCATGATAGCTCGTCACACCATCCTATATGAAGCTCCTTTAGCTTGTCCAAGCGTCTCATAAACCCATGATCAAAGCAAACAAGCTCGACAAGTTTTTCAATTTTGAGAATGGTCAAAGGATTTAGGTTGACCAAACTCTTTAAGATCTCCTTGCTACAATCCTCAAGGTATAACTTGCGGAGAAATGGAAGACGAACCTTACTGGTCAAGTTATTCAATTGCGAGCATAAATGAATTTCAAGCTTTATGAGACAATCAAGTTGAAAAGGCAATGTCCCGACCAATGATGGACAACTCTGGACAACAAGATGCTGAAGTTGGGAGAATGGGACTTCTTCTTCTGGGCCCCCAACATAAGGAGACCAATCCTTCCATGCCAACATCTCTTCGAACTTCAAAGTTGTTAAAAATGAAAAAGGCCTTTTACTTCCGTAAAATTCAGAGTTGATCTTGCGTACTGCATGTATACCTTCAAGAGATAATTCTCTTAGTGAAGGTAATTGTCCAAGCGACAGTAGTGATGTGACATTAGGACAGTCCCGCAAGCACAAAGACGCTATCTTTGAATAGGATGGACCATCTAACCATAAATGGAATATTGTACCACCATAGTGCGAGAAAGTGAGACTTTCAAGATTAGTGTAAGGTCGCAGAGAGTTAAGCACTCATGATTCGCGCTTATCTATTCGGAAATTTCCAAGATTAGTGTGAGGTCGCAGATAGTGAAGCACCCATTCTTGGCTCTCTTTATTTCGGGGATTTCCAAAATCTTCACTCCAATGCAAATATAAGTTGCTAAGGCCTTCCTTTCCAAACAAATTAGCATCAACAGCATCTCCAACTTCTTCAACCTTTTGCAATTCTTATATGAACAATTCACTTTGAAGATGTAGCAAGTTCTTTAACTTTTTTAACTTTGACCCTTTCTCTGGTCCCACCACAAACTTGGATAAGACAATAAGATTTTTTATATGATTGATTCCTAGTGGCATCTCCTTTAGATTCGTTGTATCTCTAATGTCAAGAAACCGTAAGCTGTCCATTTTTGTGATACCTGCAGGCAACGTAGAAAGATTTTGACAACCTCTTAAGATCAAAGCTTGTAATTTGCACAAGCCGACAATCGACTTAGGTAGCTTTTCGATATCAGTGTATGAGAAATTGAGATATCGAAGATGTTTTAAATCACCAAGACAATTCGGCACCTCTATGATGAAACAATGACATAATGAGAACACCCTCAAGTACTTCAATTCTGTTAGCAAGTCATCTAGCACCTTGTTGGAAATAGAGAAAGGGTCCCCTCTAGATCCAATATGCAGTAGCATTAAACTTATTAGTACCTTCATTCGGTGATATGCTCTCAAGCATTGTGATGTAACAAACCGTGAAGAGATGAATGATGCATGACGGGCTTTCTCTAGAGATGCATCATCTTCATTATCTACCAACTGAGACTCCCTTGAGCTAAAGCATGTCCCACCCACAATTGACTTTGCTAGATCATTCAAACAATCATGCATTAAAAACTTGGATGTGTTGACCCTTGATTGTTGAAGAAATGATCTGGATACTTACTCATCGAAGTGATCCTGTCCCAGTTTCAAGATATCCTCCTCTACCTTTTGTCCATTGAAAGAGCCCTCTGCTATCCATAAGAGTACCAGCTCATCTCTCTCAATTTCATAATCCTTGGGAAATACCACACAATAAGCAAAACATCTTTTCAAATGAGAAGGAAGATGGACATTGCTCAATCTCAAAACTGGGAGAACCTCATCTTTTTTTCCCGTTGGAAGATCCCATATTCTATTATTCAAGATAGCTTTCCATTTATTTGGATCCCTTTCATTACGTAGGGCACCGCCCAACATCTTTGCCAAGATCTATCCACAGCAAAGATGAAGTGCTGGGTAGCCTTTTGTTGGTGTAGTCAGATCTGTCCACAGCATTCTCTGTCAATCTTAGAGAATCCTTCCTGGTGACAATCTCTTCCAACTTGCCATTGATCTCCTGGACCTTGGTTTGAGGCATGAGCAAGCATGGGTTCTAATTTGATCTGGAGGATTTATCTCGACCACAACAAGAGAACTTCCAATTCATCCAACCTCTACTTATATTGGATTTTGCCGCCAATTTAACCTTAGTGGCTTGGATTGCGAACGCATCGAGCAAGTCTTCCATGTCATAGGCCAAGTCCCTAACATCATCCAGCCATAGCTTCTCTGGACCTTTACTGCTCTGTTGCTTGTCCTCTGCATCATCCAGCATTGCATAGATTGTGTCCAACATTGTCTTCCACTTAATGAGCTGGTCAGTGCTGATTCTAGAGAAGGGTGGTGCTCCTTTCCTTTGCGCATAATCCAATCCCAGAGAAGCCAATTTGTTGAACAGGACTTGAAAGAAGGAAGCCAAGACGGAACCCACAATGATCTCTGCCATGGGTGAATTGGTCGCTGTAGAGAACAACAAGGGTTATGATGAATCAAACTGATAATGAGCTAATGGAGAGAGAAAATTATGAAGTCCTGGATGACCAAGACTATTAAGACAAAGACTTTCAAGGATGTACATCAGAGGTTTTGTCTAGAAAGTGAAGCAAAAGTGAAGAATTGCTAATGGGAAAGAAACTTTAACAGATTCCAGGAAGACAGAGACTTTGCAGGACGCAAATTGGCTTTGTTGCTTCACTTTTCTCGTCTCTTCTCTTCCAACCCTTTGTGAGTCTTGTTTTCCACTACTAGTAGAATTTCCACGCGTCACACGGGTTTAAATTATTTTTTTTTTGTGTGAATGAGATATTATCTATCAATTAGCAGTGATTATTGTTCTCTTGCTTAAAATTAACAATAGTATGATTTTCGTCCAACTTTTGTCATTTTTCATCATATTGGGATGGATTTTTCCAAAAAAAAAGTTTTGGACTGAATTGGCAAATTGCAATAGGTTGACGTTTTTGGTCATTATCCCCCATTTTGACACTATATTGGCTTGACTTCATAATCATATCTTTACCGCTTATACAAGATTAGGTTCTGTTTGTTTCACGAAAAATAAATAATTTGAAAAGTACTTTCTTGAAAATGATCGCTTGTATAACTTGTAATAATTAATCAACAGAATTGTTTTAACTATCGACAACAATTTATGTCTAAATATTTTCATGAATAATGCAAATATTTTTCATTCATTTTTGTAAGTGATATAAGTTATTTTTTTTCTAAAAAAATGATTTCTAAATCATTCATTTTTTCTGAAATAAACACACCCTACGTAATTATAAAATTTACTATGTTATCAATAACGGGTAAAAAAATAGTGACCCAATCAACTATAGAGTCAAGAGAAAGCTATTCTCAGATAATTGTTCTTACTATATAAAACAAGTGGGACAACAATCCAAAAAATCCTAAAATTATTGTAAAGCGGCCTATTCAGTCCTAAACTTTTCAATTGTGCAAATTTAATCTTAATTCTTTTGACAATTTGCCAATTTTGGCCGAAAATTACCGACGTGGAAGCAAGCCATCCTATGTGACATGGTGAGCATTGACGTATAATAGAGAAAATTATTATCCTCGCTATAACTTATTCCCTCCCAAAGAATAGTTTAATATCCTAACTAACCCTCCGGAAGAGTAGTTTAATATCCTTACATACTAAAATTGAAATATTTTGGAGCTAATATAAATTTTTGAGTGTAGGTAGATACACATTTTTTTTCCCTGCAAATGAATCCTAAAAACAGTATAAAGAACAATGGACTGTTTCACCGTTGACTAAATAAGTTGGAAAATTTGCGATATGTCTAATATAAAAATATAGCATAGTTAACAAGGCAGTATAAATTAATTATGACACCGCAACAGTTTTGGTTTCTAATTATTCGTTGCATCTAAACGACGACATTGACAATTTCATATTTGTGTACATTTGTTTGAAACAATGGAGGAAATTCACAAGCTTCAATCGTCTTTGAACTCCCGTCCACTAAAGGCTTCTTCAGTTTTTGCATCTCCAATAGGTCTGAGCCACACTTGTTCTGAATATGCAATTGCATCTTTTGGAGTTGTGAGAGAGACGATTTTGGGAGATTATAAATCTCCAGGCAACCTTGAAAGTGCCATCTCTAGTGTTTCTCTTTGATTTTTCTCTTCCTTGCCTTGGCTGTCTTTATAACTTCCTTGAGAAGACCAAGGGAAAAAATTCAATTGTTTGTGCTTGCCCTAGCTCTTTGAAATGTAGTTGTTCAATAGGTCCATGTCAAAGTCGTTATAAAATTTAATTAATATATGAAGGTTGTTCAGGTTATGCCAAATATTACTAAATTCATATCATTTCCACTGAATTCTGGATAGAAATTCCCATAGTTAGCTTGGGATTTGGCCAAATGATCCTAAAAATTTGAATTAAGACCTCTATTCTCATGTTATGTGGAACTTTGTAGGACCCAAATCAACCGATTTCGAAGTTTAAGACGCTAAATGAGGGAGGGGTTTTAATATTCTAATGCTGTAATGCCTAAGAAATTAACCCTTCTTAGTTTGGCTTAAAGGAAGCAAATCTTACTTATCCCTCCAATATTTTGAAATGAAAAAACAAAGTCTTGATTTAAAAATAAATTAAAGCAGAAACTTAGAACTCGGTGGAGCTAGAGCTCGATTGGAGAATTTCGAGCATCTAGGATATTAGTCGAATCGAGGTTGAGCACGAGTTTGACACTGTATTGGCTCCATCCTCTAGTATGTCCTCTAGCTCAATGACTACAATCACACGCTACGTGCACATGAGCCATCGATTTCTTCGAATTCAAGCTTACCATGTCTGACCATCAATTGGGATCGGATGATTGCGGAGATGGAGATAGAGAGAACTTTTTAGGTGATATTTGAGGGATCAAGCTCTCGCAGTCACGAGGCAAGAAGTTGGCCCACACTTGATCTGAATCTGCAATTGATCTGAAGGAGGTAGAGACCGATGACAAGGCGCAAGCATCTTGTGTTGTTGCGAAAGAGATGGGTTGAGAGATTACATCGCCAGACAACTTTGAAATTGCCATCGTTTTTCTCTCCGTTTTGTCTTTCTTGCCTAGGTTTTCACTAACTTTCTCGAGAAGATGAAAGGGAATGAATCAAGCAGTTGATTAAGTCTACATTAAAGTCATTGGCAGATTAAAGTGCGAAATAAATGCATACAAAACCCCAAAATTGATCGCGAAAGTACAATCTAATTGTTAAAACTTTGGAAAAAAAAAATCCAATCAAGTTTTACAACTTATCAATTTAGTGCAATTAAGTCAAATCCATCTAATTTGACTAATGGAAATTGTCGTAGACCCCTCTCTCAATGTACCTTTGTTTTTTTTTTTTTTTTTTCTATTGTGGCTTTTTTTTAATGATTTTTAGCCATTTATCTTTTTTCTTCTAAGTTTTCAGCATTTTTCCTTTTTCTATATAAGGTTTTCAAGCTTTTTCGAGATTTGGCGCCACATCGACGTCACAAATTAATTGAAATAACTACATCGGCACTTTCTGTTATCCAAATTGGACGGAGCTAAAGGCCTGACTTAATTGCATTAATTTGACGAATTCAAGGACTTGATTGTATTTTTTAAAAGTCTTAAGACTTGATTACACTTTCGTAATAAATTTTTGAACTTATGGTACAATTATCTCATTAATTATTTTGTTCATAACCAATGTTGAGATTTTGTAATGCATCTCAGGGATATTCCTTTTCATTAGACAAAACTCATCATTTTCACTTAACAGACGAAATTGTGTCTTGATGCCCAATTTCAAAGAGGTGAGCAAAATGACTAATATGACAAAATTAACAAATAGGAGAAATGACTTTTTTTAAACATAAAAGCTACTAATCAACTAAAAAATAAATAAAAAAAAGGTGGCAAAATTACTGATCACCAACTTATGCTTCAAATAAAGAAGGTTACTGTCGGGATTTTTCCTTTCTTCAAACGGAACGAACAGAGCTTCATGTTAAAAACTTAATTCCTAAAATATATCAAGACTTTCTTTCCTTTAGAAAAAGCTTTAAACCAAATTTAAAATTAATAAAATTTCAGTTACTACTATGTGCATGAACCGTGGCAATGTGCATCTAACCAACCGAGTGCATGGCGAGCGAAATATAAAGATAGAAAGTCTTCGCATGCTTTGAAACAGAAACGATTCTTAAGAAACCTCCAAGCAATTTCTTTGAAGAACAAAGAATTTAGGAAAAAATTACGCCGTACAAACTGCTCTAAGTCATGAAATTTCCAACAAAACCGGAGGTTGTATGTTCAATCCCACTAACAGTATGCAAACACAAATCAATGATCTAATAGAGTAAAAGACAAAATTTGTAGTGCAACTTTTTTGTTTGATTATCTAGAATTCTTTCCATAAATTAGCTCGGATTAAAGCTCAGCAAGTGTATATTGTAAATACAAGTACACACCTAAATGACTCGCATTTCCTTAGGCCTAAGTTCGATCCCTGCAACAACGAGACCGCTCTTGTATCTGACAACCTCCCTGAGACTACACACCAGCGTTCCATCGTCTCCATTTTCATTGTGGAACTCCCCCATCTCGATCTCCATCCATCCGCCCGTGCGCTCACGTATCGCTCTAGGCTCGCCTTCTTTGGGGTCCAGTGTCACAGATCGCCCTTCATTGAGCTTGTCGCTGTCCATACAGATGTGTGACTTTACCGGCGAATCGAATCCGTCCTTGTGGCCTTCGAACTGGAATACGAAATAAGCTGCATAATTCGTTCCGGACGAGAGCATAGATGTCTCGATTCTTCCTATGATGTGAAACCACCACACATACCGGAGCTGAGCCACTTCGTTAAACCTGTCCAACGATTTACCTTTAGGATATTATTAAAGAGTGTTCTGAAACATCTTTCGACTCAATTTTCAAATTATCTCGAGAGCATACAAGACCTGGATTCTGGTGTTGCGAGCCAGTGCCAATACCTCTGGTCATCTCCCCATGCGATTGTTAGGTCTCTTGCTCCCAACATAAAACATTTCTTCCCACTCTTCTTATCCAATAAAAAGTTCTACTTGACAACGACAACATAAAGGAATTTACAAATTACTCACTTGAAAGCTGCAAATAAGTTCAATTTCACCATATGTTACTTTTAAAGATACCCAACTGACCTCCAATTTGGATACTTCATGGTACTATCTAAATGTCCTATCTGTTGAATGAAAAATGAGCGTATGCTATATGTCGACAATTGACATCCAGATATGCTTATATGCAAATCAATTTAACTTTACAATTCCATCAAACAGTAGTTATGCAAACACCCTCTATACACTTCTTTTTTTGGGTCGAAACAAACCACTTTCATTTAACTTGTAGTACTAGAAAAACAAACATTACTAGCATCAAAACAAAGTAAATCCCAAAGGGGTTGGAGGAGCTTAGAAAGCCAATTAAAAGGGAGGTAACCGAGTCTAACACCCTCTATACTTTGGTCAGTGAAATTCGAGACTATTCTCATATGGACCCCGGTCCAGTCCAGGCCTCATCATTGTTCGTCGATCAGTCTTCTTCTTCAAATGTCTGCTAAAATCTATGATATGGTCAATGAGGTTTGATCTAGTTCATAATTCAATGCATCTAGGATATAACCACTTCATGGCATTTATTTTGATAGCTGATCAAATCAAATGGCACCAGTCAGACTATAATCAAATTCTCTAGGAAACCAAAGAAGAATAGAATGACCCACCTAGATTACACGTGGTAGAAATTTCTCGAAACTTTTCTATGCGAAATCATTCAAAATTGAACCCTCGTATTGAATATATCCTCTAGTTCAATGACTAACAGTAACTAAAAATCACATGCTAGGTGCGCACGAGCCATCAATTACTTGAAATCAAGCTTACCACGTTCCGACCATCGATCGGGACCGGATGATCGCAGAGATGGCGATAGAGAGACTTCTTGGGTGATATTTGAGGCATCATGGTGTCACAGTCAGGAGGCAAGAAATTGGCCCACACTTGGTCTGAATCTGCAATTGATCTGAAGTAGGTGGAGACGGACGACATGGTACAAGCATCTTGTGGAGTGGTGAGAGAGACGATTTGAGCAATTACTTCTCCGGACAACCTTGTAAATGCCATCTGCTTTTCCCTTGCTCGCCTTGGCTTTCAATGACTTTCTTGACAAGATCGAGGGGATAAGTATGGCAGTTGATTAAGTCTATGTCAAGGTCATTGGAAGAAGATTAATGAATTTGTGACGCCCCAATCTCGAGATTTTGTAATACATCTCAAGGTTGTACCTTCGCCAGCTAACGGTTTTGGAGTTTTCAATGGAATACTGTATTGGGTGGATGTTTCAAAGTTCAAGGACCAAATTAAAAAAAAAAATTAGGGACTGCATTAAACATTGAAAAAGAAGTTTAGGGATTACTCATATCATTTTCCCTAATTTGAAATAACCAGTCATTCGCGCGGTCATTCAGTAAGTTCAATTTAATTAATGAAGGGAAAAATGTGAATTAACTTACTTGCCAGTTACAAAAAGGTTCAATTCCATTTCATAATTAATATTGCTTGTAAATGTACCAACACCAACCTCCAAAATTGATAATTCATGTTATTGTTTAATTTTCCTAACTAGTTAATGAAATTACATTTAGAATTCCTCAATAGGCTGCGTGAAATTAATTAGGTTTTGTTGAGTTAAACGGAGGACGTGTAACATTCAATCAAATAGGCAAATTGATATGTCTTAAAAGAAAGATAAATACACATGCGAAAGATTAGCAAACTAATTGTTTGGGATGACAACTAGAGCATGAGACCCACGAACCTTGGAATCATGCTTGATTTAAACCCAGGATAAATTAAATGGCATCAAATAGATTATAATATAATTTTCTTGGAAGCCTAAGAAGAATAAAATGATTTACTTAGATAATCCTGCTCTGTTATGCAGATTCATCGTATAGGAAAAAAAGTTGACCCACAGTCAAATGTGGAGTTTGAATATATATATTTTTGGGAAGAATAACAGGATATGTCGTGGGAATTTCTCCTTACTTTTGGTATTCCAAATTATTAAAAAAAATAAAATCAAACCATCACGTGGTTCCTCTTGTTTTAACAACTATAATACCGTAATCACGCAAGACTCACACGAGCAATTATACGATTACACAACCAATCTTTACATTCCTCTACAAATGTCCATCCAGCTTGTAAACAAATAGTTCAAATTCCGTTGATGGTGACGAAAACGTTCCTCATATCAACATTACTTGAAACAAAATAATATCTGCATTTATCAATTAATGATGAGAAAAAGATGGTTTTTTAGTTAGGGAGGTTTTCCACGATATCCTCCAAGCATCATGTTTTTCTTTTTCCTTGTCGAAAAAGTTACTAATATTGATAATCAAGAGTTTTTAGAAAAAATGCCCAAAGCAGAGGCATCAAAGTACATTAAATCCCAAAGGGGTTGGGGAGGATGAGCTAACCAATATAGGGGTAAAGAATTTAAACGATGGGACTTAGCTACCCAATCCACAACTCTATTTGCTACTCTTCCACAATGGGCCGTGGAGATCTTGTGAAAATGGGCCATCCGAGTTTGGGCGTCCACAACTAGAATACTCACTTCCCACGGCACGTGAGAATCACTTAGCAAGGATTTAGTTAGAACTAAACAATCTGTCTCCAAGTACAACTCGTTCTCTCTCCAAACTCGAAAGTACGATAGTGCCTCCAATAGGGCCATCACCTCTGTTTGAATTGCTGAAGAAGCAACGATTTTTTTTTACGAATCCATCCAGCAAAGCTCCAAATTCATCGCAAAGGACACCGACGATTGCTCCCTCCGTGCTACCATCGATGAAAGATCCATCAAAATTGATCTTGAAGGACTGGCTCTTTGGTGGGTGCCAATTCAGAGGTAAAGTCACCTTATCATTGTCAATTTTCAAACTTTTAGGGTTCCATTTACTATAATTTCTTACCATAGCTTGCGCTGAAGCAATTAGGAGTTTTGGGTTTAGAGGTTGGTGCCGAAACACGAATTCATTCCTTGCTTTCCATATAAACTAGAGAAGAGTTGCGATTCTTTCAAAGGTAAGTGGGTTACCTAACTTTGTGAGAAAATTTTGTAGCCACTCTTCTATTCGCGTAATGTTTTGACCCGAGACTTGTACGTTCACTTCAAGGTTTGTCCAAATCTCGTACGTCCAAGGGCACAACAAGAGGAGGTGCTCTACAGTTTCTGCTTCTCGATTACAAAAGGGGTAAACTAGTTGAGGTAAAATCTTTCGCCTGTGGAAGTTTTCTCTGGTAGGAATTGCGTTTTGACATACGTTCCAGAGAAAGATTCTGACTTTGGGGGGGGGGGTCTATAGGTGCCAAATTTGGTATCATAACTTGCGAGGAGGCTAATAAGAAGATGAGGCTTGGGATATTTTTTGGTTGTTTTCCTCTTCACTGAGCAAATTATATGCACTTTTGAATGAATACTTTCTTGACTTGGAACCCATCCACACCAATTGATCTTGTGTAGAACGAGTCCTCAAAGGCACAGCTAGAATCTCACTTACCATTTGTTCGTTAAATAGACTTCTGAGCAATTGTTCATCTCATTTATCCTCCTCATCTGAAATCAGGTTAGCTATAGATGGATCGTTTAAGTTAGCTAGCCCTCCAATAGTTTCTCTCTTGAGCCATCTATCTTCATGAATTTTGACGTTCTCTCCTGTTCCAACTGTCCACATAATTGACTTTGATATTGATTCTCTGCTCATCAAAATACTTTGCCAACCCCAGGAAGGGCGAGACCCCTTATCACCTTGCCAGAAGGATCTATTAGGAAAGTAAATTCCTTTTAAAACTTGACTCCATAAAGATGCTTGGTTCTGTGCTAATCTCCATGCTTGCTTGTCGAGCATAGCTTTATTAAAGGATATCAAGTCCTTGAAGCCCATTCCCCCTTTATCTTTTCTGATTTTAAGTACCTCCCATCTTTTCCAATGAAGACCGAACTTCGATTCACTATTTTTCCACTAGAAATTAGCAATCTTCTTTTTTATGGACTGACATATCGAGATTGGAATTTTAAAGATAGACATGGCGTATTGTGGGAGAGCTTATACCATAGTTTTTATCGAAACTTCCTTACTCGCCTTCGATATTAAATTTTCCTTCCACCCCTCTAGTTTCATATTCACTCTTGTTGATATCCATTCAAACATTTGTTTCTTGGAAGCACCCCAGTCAGAAGGAATCCCTAAGTATTTCCCAGCCTTCTCAATGATAGGAACACACAGCTCATTTGCCATATTCCTCCGTAAGTTCTGTGGGCAGCTTGGACTAAAGAAAATGCCAAACTTGTTCAAGTTTATCGCTTGCCCAGATGCATAGCAATATTAATTTAGTATCAATGCAAGATTCTGACATTCTTTCACCTTTCCATTGAGGAAAAACATTGAATTATCAGAAAAGAGCAAATGAGAAAGGACTGAGCAATACCTGTTTAGCTTTATTCCAGCAATAGTTCCATCATTTACTACTTTCCTCATGAGGGTCGAAAGGGTATTGGCCACCAAGATAAACAAATAAGGAGAGATAGGGTCCTCTTGTCGAAGACCTCTTGTAGGATGAAAGAACGGTAGTGGCTCACCATTCAACTTCACACTCAATGAGGTTGAATTCACACATTTCATAACCCTATCCATCCCCCATTTACAAAATCCCATTTTTAGCATGCATGCCTCCAAGAAATCTCACTCCACTCTATCATAAGCTTTTTTCATGTCTAATTTTAGCACAGCCTGGAACTTTTCCTTTCTTTTTCTAACTATTAATTGATCGAGCACCTCCTGCACTACAAGAATATTATCCTGTATTTGTCTTCCACCCACAAACGCACTTTGTTCCCCTGCTATTATATTTGGGAGCCAAGGTTTCAATCTATTAGCCAGGACCTTCGAAACAATCTTGTAGGAAAAATTACAAAGGCTGATTGGTCTGAATTGATCAAGACTTTCTGGGTTTTTAACTTTTGGTATCAATGCAATGTGAGTCCTATGTAATTCTAGATTGGGATACCCAAAATTTAAAAAGTTCCTTACTTCCTCAAAAACCCCCCATTTTAATTTCCTCCTAATGATGTTGGTAGAATTGGCCATTTAACCCATCCAGTCCTAAAGCCTTCAGTGAGCCCAACTGGAAAGTTGCAATTTTAACTTCTTCAATTGTAATCCCAGTTGTTAAATGTCGATTCATCTCATTGGTAACTAGAGCTGGAATTTGTTGCAGAACTGGATTGAAATCTTGGTTTCCCATTGAATTGTAAAGGTCCTTGAAAAACTCTGCTGTCATCTCTTTTAGTCTCCTAGGGTCACGGGTCCAAACTTCTTCTACATTCTTCAACATAGAGATTCTATTTCTCTGTCTTCTCTGAATTGTTGTAGCATAGAAATACTTTGTGTTCTTGTCTCCCCATTTTAACTAGCACAATATCGACCTTAAGCCCCAATACATTTCTTCCCTTCTCCACAAGTTCTCTATTTGTCCAGTGAGTTCCTACTGTCTTCTTTTATCTGTATTTAATGTTTGGTTGCTAATAATGCCTTGCAACTCATCTTTCAGCATTTCTAACTACTTTCGG
This sequence comes from Metrosideros polymorpha var. glaberrima, assembly GCA_001662345.2. Taxonomy (NCBI): domain Eukaryota; kingdom Viridiplantae; phylum Streptophyta; class Magnoliopsida; order Myrtales; family Myrtaceae; genus Metrosideros; species Metrosideros polymorpha. Next base: position 5,439,877 of record BCNH02000002.1, read on the forward strand.
TTGTTGGGGAAGATTCTCTTGCTCCAAATAGCTAATTCAGTGGACACTGCTCTTATTTTCTTCACTAAATCAGCTCCAACCATGCTAGAAGAGTTCCAGATGTCCTTAATGATCTTGCCACACTTTTCATCTTCTAGCTAGAAAGCCTCGAACTTGAAATTTTTTTTCTCTTCACTGGTTTAGCTTGTAGAGACAGTAAAATAGGGCTGTGGTCCGGGCCTATGACTGAAAGTGCGAAGGCTTCTACTTCAGGGAACAATAACCTCTATTCTATATTACACACCGCCCTATCTAATCTCTTTTCAACGTATTCCTCCCCTTCTCTATTGTTTGCCCAAGTAAATGCACAACTTTTGCTTTCCATATCCATCAACCCACATGCATTTAGAAAATCTCTAAAAGCATTTAATCTGTATAGCTCAAAATCTCTTTTACCAACCTTTTCCCAATGATACAACGTTTCATTAAAGTCCCCTAAACACACCCAAGGTTGGATATTCAGGGCATGTATCTGCTGAAGCTGCTCCCAAGTATATAATCTCTCTTGGAAATTTACAGGTGTGTGGACAAATGTTGCTCGAAAAATTCTTCTCAGCTGAATGTCCTCAAGGGAAACATCAAGGAACACTTTTGTGGCTGAATCCACATTAACAGTAATTTCGTCATTCCATGATAGAGCCATTCCCCCACCAATCTCTTCTGGGTTCACCATAAAGTAGTGCTGGAAGTTTAGTATTCTGATTAGTCGTCGAACTATTAACCCTTGATTTTTAGTCTCCATTAAGAATATCAAACTAGGCTTTTCTTGAGTCACGATGGCTCGTAGGGCCCAAGCTGTCAAGGGTGTACCCAACCCTTGACAGTTCCAACAAAATAGCTTCATTTGTGACCCGGAAAGCTAGCCACAAAAGCCCATTCCTTTGAAACACTTTTAATCAAATCTTTCAGTTTTTGTTTAGGAATTTCCTCAAACACCTTGGCTGTAGCCTACTCCGACCACATTCTACCAAGTTGTTTACACACGGTAGCAAACTGTTGTTCCTTATTTAACTCACCCTCCACATTTTTATTCTTTTGTCATAGGAACATACCTCGGAGAATTCTAGTCACTTCAGTCCACTGTAGGGCATTGCCGAGAAGAAGGAAGCCTGGGCAAAGGGGTCTCAACACTGGGAGCATGTATCCTGTTGGCTTACATGCGTCCATTCCATTTTCTGTGTTGGCTGAAGCTTAGGAGAGGCAAAAGTGTGAATAAATGATCTTAATAGAAGAATCAATGAGGGGGAGATTCTTCATTAAGGTACTATATGGTGAGATGATGTGAGTATGGGTGAAATGCCATGAGTAGTGATGGAAAATAAGGATTTAGGGTTTTTTAGGGTAAGCTATCACCATGGATAGGGCAAGCTCTTACAATAAGAGAGAAAAGCTCTTACAAGAAGAGAGAAAGCTCTTACAGCTTCTACATTGACCAAATGGGAAACATCAAGGAAGGAATTCTAATTTGAGTAATAGATTTTTTTTTCCTCCATAAGAAAATGGAAAATAAATTCTTTAGAGAGCGAGCATGCTTCGTTTCAAAACAGATTGAGCAAAAAATCTCCAGGCATCATGTGGAGTTGTGCGAATATTACTAAATTCACATCACTTTCACTAAATTCCGGATAGAAATTCCATGCTTAGCTTGGGATTTGGCCAAATGATCCTAACAATTTGAATTAAGACCTCCGTTCTCATGTTATGTGGAACTTTGTAGGACCCAAATCAGCCGATTTCGAAGTTTAAGCCACTAAATGAGGGAGGGGTTTTAATATTCTAATGTTGTAGTGCTTAGGAAATTAACCCTTCTTCGTTTTGCTTAAAGGAAGCAAATCCTACTTATCCGTCCAATATTTTGCAATGATAAAACAAAGTCCTGATTTAAAAAATAAATTAAAGTAGAAACTTAGAAATCGATGGATTTAGAGCTTGATTGGAGAATTTCAAGCATCTAAGATATCAGTCAAATCGAGGATGAGCTCGAGTTTGACAGTGTATTAGCTTGGGATAATTACCAAAAAAATCCTAAACCTATTGTAATTGTGCCAATTCAACCTTTAAAATTTTTTTCCAATTGAATCCTAAACATTTTGCAATTGTGCCAATTCAGTCCATTTGGTCAGCCAGCGCTAACATGGACAATTTTTAATAATATTTTAATTTTTTTTTCGAATTTTCTATTATTTTCCTTTTTCTTTTTTTCTCTTTTTCCATTTTTCTTTTTTTTTTCAATGACACATTTACCCCAAACTTTTTTCTATGACACAAAAAACCCCAAACTTATACTTGTATGACACATTTACTCCACTTGAAATAAAAAGACACATTTACCACTAAACTTTTTTATTTTTTTTATTTTCACTTTTTTATTAAATATAATATTAAAAAATATTTTTA
>BCNH02000002.1:5443219-5475865 GCA_001662345.2 Metrosideros polymorpha var. glaberrima
AAAATTAAAAAAATTGACATGTCAACGTGGTCAGTGAGCCAAAATTCGTCGAATGGATTGAATAGGCACAATTGCAAAAGGTTTAGGACTCAAGTGGCAAAAAAATTTTTAGGAATGAATTGGCACAATTACAATAAATTTAGGACTATTTTTGGTAATTTTCCCATCAAACTGGAGCTCAAGCTCAATTTGACTTTCATACTAGAAGCTCGAAACTCTTCACCCGAGTTTTGGTGTTGTCGAGTTCTGAGTTTCTTTCTTCGTTTAATTTTTTAATCGGGGTTTTGTTTTTTCATTGCAAAAGATCAGCAGGATAACCCAAGATTTGCTTCTTTCTAGCAAAACCAAATTAATCTCTATGGTACTTGTCCATTGGAATTATGTCTAGATTTTCATTTATCTTTTCAAATTTAAGTCTGATAAATGAAAAAAGAGCAAAAACAAAAACTGAAAAAGAAAAACAGCAAAAAACTGATTAAAAAAAAAATGCAGGAACAGGGCAATAATACTCTTCGTGACTTGCGGAGAGTATTACTTTAAAAAAAAATTTCTAATGAAGATGCAATCTGAAATTACTAACATGCAAGATATGATTTTCCTAGATTTTCCAATTTATAACCTGTGATTTATGAGAGGAAACGTGCAAATATGACAATTAATAATGATGCACTCCAAATGGCCTAGATGTGCATGAAAATGCTTGTCCATGAAAAGTCTAATTTCCTAATATAATTGTTCTGCTACGAATAACAATGAAATCCCATCCTAATGTAATGAAAAATCCTAAAAATGCCCAAATATGCAAATACGAACAAACTTAAAATTGTGAATATGACTTTTCCTAAATGTTTAATAAGCAATTTCCTAAATGTAGAACCCCTACTTAATCTACATGTGATTTTATTAAACATGCCCCCTAATATACAAATCTAGAATGTAAAGCATGCCTATAACATGCCATGGATGACTTTTATGAAATGTGACACATGTAAATTAGGTGAGATGTAAACATTAAACTAAAAGGTGAAGACGTGGTCGAGAGTGACCTTGCGATATGCAATTTCATGAACACCAACGGCAAAAATATTCAACAAATCGCCACGAATTATGCAATCAAGCCTCAACTTTAATCTGGACAGTATGTATTTGACATCAACTTTCCCCAATTTTGTTATTAAATTTGCAATCGGGATTGTACATAGGCATCAAATCGGGTTAAGAACCAGAATTTTGTTGCTGCTGTTGCCTCTTCTTTTGCTCAAAAGATTGCGTTTCCCTCCATTAATCGAAAGATTTCAGAAACGATAGGTGGTTGCTCTCGTGTAATAAATGTCTGCCAGATGCTTTAGGCAGCGAAGTTGTTGCTATTGCATCAGTTTGAGGGAAAAAGAGAGCAAGCAGATAGATGTCTCTTACCTATTCCGAGTAGACTTCCTGGAGCTGACCGGGCGAATGGGATTAGATCAATGATAGCAATCCAGCAAGCACGAGCGTGAGGTTTGGATGAGCAGGAGGAGAACACTGTTGAGCAGGGGGACGAGCGCCAGGTTCGGCAGTTCACTGTGTATGCGCGTGTATTCAGCTACGGCAGCGCGTGTATTCAGCTACGGCAATGCATGGCCACTGCTTGCAACGACGAACGATAATGTCGATGGAGCGACGACTAGAGATGGTAGTGATTGGCAACAATCGATATGCATGCAAGAAGTGAATTGAATGAGACTCGACTCTGTCGGCGTGAGTTTGATTATGATGATGATGGTGTGGCTTTGAGGAAACGAGCAGGAGAACCAAGATGGATATTGCAGTGTTTTTTTTTTTCTTCAGAGGTTCCCATTTTATCTTTCCTTTTCTTTTCTTTTTCTTTTTTTCTTTGAAGAATAAATTCGACGGAACCTAATCCTATTTGTCTAAATTCTGGTATATGCTTATAAAATACTTTAATTGCAATAAACTTTTTTTTTTGGAAGAAAACCGATTCCATTTTTTAAAAAATATATGAAAACGACCTTTGGGCAAAATTTAGGTATCAACAAATTTTACGAAAAAAACCACAAAAAACCTGAAATTTTGTCCATTGCGACACATTTATTCTAAACTATTTTGTGTGATACAAAAAAATCCCAAACTTGAATCCGTGCGACATATTTATCTTAAACTTTTTTCTGTGACACCAAAACCAAACTTATGCCTGTATAACACATTATCTCAAACTTTTTCTTATGACACTAAAAATCTCAAACTTTTTTCTGTGACATGTGTCACAAAGATATAAGTTTGGTATTTTTCGTGTCACAAAAAATAGTTTAGGATAAATGTTCACATTATACAAGTTTGGGGTAAATGTATCATATAGATACAAGTTTAGGGTTTTTTGTGGCTTTTTACCCCAAATTTTATCCATCAACTGGTTATTTCTGAGCTAGTTATACTTACTTTGGTAACTCGAGCTTTCTTAATTTTAGGAGGTGTGGAACATTCGGATGATCCTTCCTTGGCGTGGTTGTAACCGCTTGCTTATTGCCCACGTTTCGCCTCTCTTTGTAGAGGAATGGCAGTGCGGGCTGACTTCTGCTCCTTTTCGGATTTTCCATTACATTCCTCTTTCGAATTAAACTGAGCCAATTCCGCTTGTTGTTCTCTATCAAAGTAGTTTAAGGGTGTGTTTGTTTCAGTAAAACTCAAGATTCGAAAATGATAAGTTATATCGCTCAGAAAAATTTTATCAGCAAAAAATGTTTTCATTGTCAACATCAATTTATACTCAACTATTTCGGTGAATGATGATTTTTTTTTATTCATTCATTTTTGTGATCAATAAATCGATCATTTGTTTTACAAAAATATATTTTAAAATTTGAGTTTTCTGTGAAACAAATGTATCCTAAGTATTTAAAGTTTTTATCTTCTTGCATTATACATGGTAAAGAGTAGAAATCGAGTCAGTTCGACCTAAAGAGTCATAGAGAGATTTTACAAGGGTCCAAACAAAATTCATGATTCAATAGATTCGATAGTTTTTGTTAATTCACGCTTGCCATGACTTCAGCTTACCCAAGGATGAGAGTAATCATGGAGGCTATGTATATGCTAAAACAATTATTGGATCATGTTCCCCAATAGTGACCAAAGATCGGTCCCATATATGCTATACAACAAAATGATGGAACTGGGAGGACCCTCCCTTAGCCTTTTTTTTTGTCACCATGTCCAATCAAGCATATTATTAAGGAACTGACCCCTCCGAGGACCATGACTCCTCCTCTAATGCACTAATTTGTATTTCATATGTCAATTATTGAAGGCTGAAAAAGTACACACGGTTAATACAATCATATCTACTTACTCGATTCAGATGAAAATGTTCACCATTTTTCATTCGAAAAGAAGAGCACTTCAGACTCATATGATACTACTGATTGTTGTCATAAAATTAGCCCATATTATTTTGAATTCTTTTATCAATCATGTTTTAGATATCATAAGTTATAAGAATCAATAAGAGTAGAGAATCTAAATATGCATGAGCAGAACACGTGATGCATGTGGACATGGGACGTCTCGACGGGTTTGACAAGAGAGAGAGAGAGAGCCATCATAGTACGTCCAATTGGAGTCTTGCATGTCTGGCACGATCTTGCTTTATTAAAGCAATACCCGTTTCTCTTTTTTGAGTGGGGACGTCTTTCGGGATCTTGCTTTCTTAAAGCAAAATTCGATTCTCTTTTTTGAGGGGGGAAACAAAACCAATTTGATATGACAATTTTCTCCACAACAGATCAGGATTAACTACAGTTTGAGAAATTTGATAAAGATTCAATCTACTTATTCTGAGAGAGCGCACGAATTAGTATTATGCCTTTCCTCTATTATTACTTGAAGCAAATTAGTACTATGCCTTGTTAATATGCAAAGTGCATACGCTAATTATAGTGTTTCGACAGAATTCACAATCGTGCACTATCGGAAGCTCCTACACAAACAATTCAAGACTTGAATTTAAGCTGTGTAATGAATTTGAAGCTGGAAATCTACATCCAAAGCTTCGAAATCATGTCAAAACTCTATGAAATGGTACTCGTTTTAGAGGATTCTGCGGCTAGCCATCTCGTGCCAAGGTATGCTGCCCCAGTTGCTCCTCGAGCGTCGCCTGAGGTTGCGCCTGGGTTTGTGCGACCCAGGCAAACAGTCGCCAGAGGTGGCCGGCCTCCAACGACCCTCAAGCGGTGGTCATCGACCTCTGGCGAATCTCAGGCGGTGGTCGCCGGCCTCCATCCAACAACACCGATGTGAAGATGAACAGTGTAAATTGCATTCCAGAAATGCAACTTCCCAAAGTACCTCTGGACCTGCTTTGGGCTAAGGGACTTTAGAGGGTACTTTAGAGAGCTTTTAAGATGCAATTGCATTTCTCCAAAGTGTACCAAAAAATGTTGCCAAATGGGATTGCATTTGCCCAAGTGACTTTATGACCCCAAAGCCTCTTCCAAATACTGAACCAAACAGGGCCTTAATTGCAATTATTACAATGAATATCGCTTTTTGCGGAAAGTATTAAAAGAGTCAAATCATGTTAATTTCGAATTAGCTATATCAACATGACGTTCACGTGGTCGCATTGAAGTCTTATTCACCTCTAAGCCCCACCCAAAAGCCAAACTAATCAAAATATGTTGTTCGATTAACAAAGGAAACCAAGTCTAATTACCCTCGCAACCAAAGTCCATCCGTGAATAATCTCACAAGAGGAGGGCAATTCAGTCGATCCAACAATCCAAAACCCACAAAATTGGGACACTACAAAATAAAAATAAGGGATATGTACACTAAAAGTCCAATAATTTTATCGCGAAAGTGTAATTGAATCCTAACTCTTTTAAAAAGTGCAATCAACTCCTCAAATTTGTTAAATTGGTGCAATCAAGTCCTTTAGTTAACACATGCAATTTGATTAACGAAAAATGCCAACGTGACATTTTTTAAATTAATTTCGCTCTCCTGGCCAATCGGCAGCCTACCCATTCTTTCTCTTTTTTTCAGTTTTTATTTTTTAAAATAATAATTTTTTATTTTTTAGTTTTAATATAATTTAAATAAGATTTTTAAAAAAATGCTGCATAGGAGAGAGAAATTAATTTGAAAATGTAATGTCAATATTTTCCGTTAGTCAAATTGACGGTGTCAACGAAAGGACTTGATCACTCAAATTTGATAAGCTTTAGGATTTGATTGCGCTTTCTAAAAGTTTTAGGACTTAATTGCATTTTCATGATAAGTTTTAGGATTTATAGTGGACATATCCCTAAAAATAAACAAAAGCTATCTGAATTTTTAAATGCAAATTTGGAAGAAATTAAAGTTGAAACCTTTTTTCATTTTAATGGCAATCCTAACAACAAAAATCCGCTGGAGCCGCTAGGTAACCATGTGTCCGTCGCCATCCCGATGCCGGCGGCGCCTCGTCAGTGGGATGAGGATCATGACTGGCTTCCAAATTCCAGAATCGGTAACTTTCATCGCGTCAAAAGTTTTCGTCTCCAATGGTTATTTTCACCAATCTGCCCCAATTGTGGATAATACTAATAGCCTGTTGTTCTCTGGTGAAACATTTGTTTTCATTCTGGGGAATTTATGGCGTTTGATTAAGCTTAGGTCGAGGATAATACTCGAATTTAGGATGTTTGTGGGGTACCCAATTATGGGTTGCTTATTTGGGTTTGCGTTGGATTAGGATAAGCTAATCTCCCTAATGCCAGTACTGCTCCGATGCTGTTTTTTCCTCATCTGTTTCCGTTAATAATCCAAGTGCAGGAAATGTGGATAGGTTGACGACAGCAAAAGCTGACGAAGAAACAAGCATTTCCAATCCATTGCTCTTCGCAAGAGAGAACGAACACCGCACAAGTTCAGTAACGTTCTTTTGGGGTCGACTTGTCCCCAGACAATATTGCAGTGGTGATGGGTTTATTTGTGTTCTTTTGGGGTCGACTGATTTTTCCGCATTGCCAATTATAGTCGCGGCTATTCTCCTATGTTCGAGAATGAAGATGGTAGAAACGAAAGGTGGACCGCGAGAATCTCGATCGGTGATGCTCAGTAGACAGTAGTGACAAAAATCGAATTATCTCCAATTGAATATAGTAAATTCAAGGCAAATAGAGATCGGAATTATTGAGATGTGATTCATACTTTCCATCGACGGAAAAGTGCTAGAGTCCCACTCCTAGATGAGCGGGCGAGGGTCTAGGGGGCCGCCCTAATAGGAGTCGTGGGGGCAGTGCCTCAAGCCGCCAAAAGGCTTTTATGATTTAAACCCGTATTTTATTAATAGTTTGAGTTTGGGCTCATGAATAGTTATTGCCTATATATATTCTTTATCTCTTGTAATTAAGTGATATAATTGAGAGATGCGAGATGCTAAATTATAGTGAAATCCTCTGTTAGATGTAATCCTAGTTTAATGGTGAACTAGAATAAAATATTGTGTCTCAATTTCTCACTTTCTCGATTTTTACATTTTATTTCGTGTGATTGTGCGACCGATTTCTAACAGGAGCCATGGAAGCGACTGGACGTCTAAAAAATGGAGAAGCTAATGTGAGGCGGTGGAGATGGCAAAACTCGGATGGTGGAGATGGAGCTTTGGGCGAGAGAGATCATTTTCCTAGGGAGAGTGAAAGAGGGAAGAAACCAGGGAAATGGCGGGGCTTGGGTTCCTTTTGTGGGCTGATGGGCCCTTTTGGGCTCAGCTTGAACTCGTGACTCTGGGCCTGTGAGAAATGTGGACCGAAGCTCATGGGTCTGGGTGAGCGGGCTTTACCTATTTGATAAAACTCATCTGGTGAGCTTGAGTTTTACCATTTCATTCTCTCTCTGTTTTTTTTTTTTTTTAATTTGTACTTATTTATTTTATTTTTATTCTTTACTGAAACCAATTCCCAAGTCACTCTGCAAATGCTAATTTCACTCCTGAAGCAGATTTTTTTGTAACCGCAAATTAGAGGGATTCCTTTTTTTTTATTTGGCCTAAAATTGTTCGTCTTAGATCCTTGTTTTCTCCGTACTATTATTGTATCTCCACTTTTTAAATTAAAAAGAATTTATTTTCTTTTTTTCTTTTATGATTGACTAAAGTAATTTCCTTTGACCAGCTAAAGGAAGAGCTTTTCAAAGCCCATTCATAAAATAATGCAGGGTCACATCTCTCCTGGTTTTCATTATATTAAAGATTACACTCTTAAAACCAGAACTCTTCATGAATATATTCACGTCGATAGACAGTCTAGTAAAGTTACTAATAACCAATGTGGTCAGGAATCCTTAACAAAATGTCAAATCTCTAGAAGAGTAGAATCAAGCTCCTTATATAGAGAAAAAAAGAAATTCCCTAACATTTAAGCCTCAATCATATTGCTATTATGATTATATGCAAGCATGGCATAACTTCTTACATCAGAAATTTTGATCATTTGTGTTTCTTCTTCTTCGATAAAAATTTTCAAGGAACAATTCTTATTTGGTTCAAAGACTGGTTTAATCCATTTGGTCCAGGATCTCCTATTTTATTTTTTCCCCCAGAGGTTTCAAATGGATACAATTACTTCTGTCGAAATATTCAAGAACCTCTTCATCTTCACATGTTAGATGCTTTTCAGAAACGAAGATGATTGTTCACATGTTAGATCTTGTTCGGTAGACCGTGACATGCTCTATTCTTTGAAAGACAATTGAAAAATTTCAATGGTGGTCAAAATTTGCCCCTCAATTTCCAAATGATGAAGCCTTTTTATAATTGGCTGCATATCCTGCTGGATCAGAGTCACGACTAACAGAACAAACTCAATTTTTCCTCAACAGAAGTCAACATCAAGCTCTACTTGCAGCAGCTCCAGATCAAAAGTCTCTGCTAAAAGTAGTTCGCGAGACAATGTCTCAAGCAGGGTCTGACGATGAAGAAGTGGAGAACAGTTTTGCTCCTCAACATGAAGATGATTGTTATGGCATAAACCTCATGTAGCAAACAATAATATTATCATGTAACAGAAAAGTCCGACAATAGAACTCATGTAACAGTACTCCTCACTATTGTATATCATGAAAGCTGACTTCCGCGGCGATAGAGTATAAACCTTCCTGGGACACAACAAATGAACCTATTGCTTGAGCAAAATGTGCAAAGAATCATAAATCATACCAAGACTGCAACCCCAACTCAGTTCTTAAGCTATTGGCAAATGATACAGCATGCTTGATGTCAAAAACTTAAGACTCATCCTTCCACGAGCCCTAATCAGGTTTAAATGACAAACGAGGGCTGGTGAGTCCATTCTGTATATCAGCAGCGATCCTCTCTTCGTCCTTTTTCGCTTTCTCTCTGTAGCGAAGCCTCATTTTCTGTTTTGTAAGGTAATGCGAATCCAGTGAACCGCTTTCTGTTGATGACAATAACTAGATTCACCTGATTCAAACAAAACTGTAATATCTTCCTATATACTGGAATTTCCCATGGAAGGGCGCCACCTTGCCTTGAGAAATCTCCCAGACCTCATCCGAGCTTCCAGATATTAGATGCTCATCGTGACTAACCTGCAAATCAAGGGGAAAAGAGGGCTATTAGCTGTGAAAATGATCCATCGTTGGTCAAATTGAAGTATTTTGACAAAAAAATCAATCTTACCATCAGAACTCCTCCTTGGAACACGACCAGAGCTTGAATGAGCGCCTCAGCCACATTCAAATCCTACAGTTGTGGATAGCCAGAAAAGCAGAATCACACTCAATCATCCTTAGTCAAGAAAGTAAAAATTTACAAAGATAATTCTTTAGTAGTCACTGGTCATTAAAGCAGAAATTTAAGGACCACACTTATAAACAAAAAGAGGTCACATTAATTGCAAACAGAGCCCAATACTGCCTATAGGCACAGATATCAGAACTATTTGATATTATAGAATACTGTAATACAAAAACACTGATCAGGCTAGCATAAATGTTCTATATTTTGTCAGTTGGAACAATTAGATTGGTTTCTGTTCCATTATAATTTATAAGTTAGATGAAAGATGGTAGAGCCTCCCTGTAGCTGTGATCACTGATTAGTTCTACTGTATTTTCAATGTAAAGACCAGATTCAGAGAAGTTCAATTAGTGCAAGAACAATAACAAGCTAACTGAAAAGGTAATCTAAGTCATAAGGTGGAGAAATATGAGTAATCTTACCAGACAATTGGATAGCTCATCAAGCAAAACTATGTGAGGTTTCTTGAAAGTTATCTTGGCAAATGGAACCCTCCTCTTTCTGACCACCTATTTATATGGTCAAAGCACAATGTTATATACAAATTAACTAACCTCTAATAGAGCTTCACAATGTCATACGAAAATTGCTTCAACAAAAAATTTACATATGCAACAGTAGTAGAGAGGGAGGAGATGTACCAGTCTACCAGACAAGATACACATTGGTTGAAGCGAAAGATTTCTAGTTACACCAAAGGAACCCAAGTGAGCTCGAAGCTTTTGTTCCAGAAGTCTCTGCAGGAAGAATGCCACATATGAAGGTATTTACAGGTAAAACAACATAATGCATGACAAAATCATATTCCACGTTGGAGTAAGTGCAAACAACTGATACTTTAAAGAACTGAATAGATTTGCCCCAGAGGTTACTGCTGATAATGCAAACACAGAGGCAAGCAGCATATAGTTACAATCTCTACCAAACAAGCATAGGTATAATGGCTAAAATTTTTCTACTTTCTAGCAAGCTATAACTAACAGTTCCAAACCCTCAAGAGATCAAGACCCAAGCGGAAGGTGATTTATGGAATATCGATGCTGTCATGAATTGGAGTTGTATTGAAAGCTTGTCGGTACAAGCTTCCCCAGACTTTTATCCCAGATTAACTGGTTAATACTAAGAAGGATCATCATCAATAAAAAAAAACTGCATCCCCTTTCTTCACAATCACATCACAGCTTCCACAAGACTAATCATTTTCTTAGATTTGGAAAAAAGATTATTCTTATGTAGATCATATTCGATAGAAGAAAATTTGCAGTGCACCAAATAAAATTAAAGGCTGCTTCTTTTTTTGATAAATTGTGAAAAAATACACAAAACACCGACATCATTAGCCCTACCTCAACAATGTTCGCAAGTGATCTTTCCAAGAGATTTTGCCAATACAGATCACAGTGGTATCTACAAAAGAACCTCAGTAAATGAGCTAGGGCACAAGAAAAAAGATGTTGGGAAGAGAACATACGACAAACACTGAAAATGCAGAGAAATATGATTGTGGAATGCTATGATTCTTCACGATTCTCATGCAAAGCATATTGCATTTTTCATCCTCAATTAGTTTGGGCATCAAGCAGAGTTCAAGATATGTCATCAATATTTCGTCTGACAGTTTATTGTCCAACGAAACAGAGCCGATCCGACCCAACGAGAACACCCACCCAATCTTTAGTGGTTGGTTTTGGGAAATTCATTTGAAAAATCTCCATGGGAAAGATCAGTTTGCATTAAGCATTGAATTGAGAAAGCAGAATGGAAATCGAAGCCTTCAAACTTACCCTTTAACCCTAGAAAACTGACTGTACTTGGAAGAACCAAATCATTGGATCCGAACGTGATCAATGAGGATGTAAGGGATGTCTTGGATGAGGGGCCAATATTCGCCAGTGACTTTAGAGCATCGATCTTTCAAAATCTCACATCCACATATGTTCAATCGTTGGAGGGAGGGAGGGAGGCCATCCTCTGGCAAGTACCTCAACTCCGGGCATGTAAATATGTTCAGTCGTTGGAGGGAGGGAGGGAGGCCATCCTCTGGCAAGTACCTCAACTTTGGACAATTTTCAATTCGTAACACTCGGAGGAAGGAGAGATGGTTGCGAAGACCGATTGATAGTCTTTCCACGCTCCTCATATTTTCAATGCGAAGATAGGTTAGAGAGGAAGGGAAGAGAAGACTCCACGCACCCTCCTCCTCCTCCTCATCCTCCAAAGGGAACCACTGCTTCCCTCCCTTCCCTCCCATGCTCAACTCAATTTTCAGTTTCTTGAGGGATGTGAGCATGGGTAAGCCCCATTCTCTCAATGGCTGCTTCAGATTCTCGCACCCTGAAATTTCAAGGCTTCGCAAATTGGGAGGCAAATCTCCTTTGGGGAAGCATTTGATACTTTGGCAATTGAAGATAGACAGATCCCTGAGGGATGTAAGTTGATGCCACTCATTTGGTAAAGACTTTATCTTTGGACATTTATAAAGTCTAAGAGATGACAGGGTGATGGGTAGGGGAGGGAAGTCCTCTATCTCCAATGCTGGACAGTCAGATATAAACAACTCGGTGAGATTCTTACAGCCGGCAATGTTGCAGCTTGCAATAGAATTTATGTTCTGGCAATGCCAAAGTTTGAGACTCGACAGGGTGATGGGAAGGGGAGGGAAGTTCTCCATCTCCAATGCTGGACAATCCCTTATTTCCAATTTAGTGAGATGGGAGAGCCTGCGAAGGCATTGTGGTAGGCTTCTCAGATTCATACAGCTGGAAATATTCAAAGATTCCAGCAATTCCGCGGCGATGGCTTCCGGCGACTCCACTCCCTTGCATTCCGAAATATGAAGCGTCTTCAGAGTAGTAAGTCTACCCTTGGCAAATGGAGAGGATGTCAGCTGACAGTCAAGTTGAGACGTCGTGTTATTACTGCTAGGGTCATTAGGATGAATAGTTGCTCCCGTAAGTTTTGGACAAATCTCAATGGTCAAATATCTAAGTTTGTGCATCTTGCTTGGAAGCTTTTCTAAACTCGAGCAATGAATCAATTCCATCATTTCAAGGTTGCAAGGTAGCTCTATCGCTCCTCCTGCCACAAAAGATGTGAATCGACGACAGCCTACGATGGCTACTCTTTGAAGGCGAGTAAGATTTAGCATTTCATTTCCATCTTGCCACAAGTATGTTAGCTTGTCACACCCTCCTATATGAAGCTCCTTTAGCTTGACCAAGCAACTCATAAATCCATGATCAAAGCAAACAAGATCAGCAAGATTTTCAATTCTGAGAATGGTCAAAGAAGTTAGGTTGACCAGGCTCTTTAAGACCTCCTTTGTGCAATCCTTAATATATAACTCATGGAGAGATGGAAGATGAACCTCATTAGTCGAGTTATTCAAATGCGGGCATGAATGGATTTCAAGCTTTATGAGGCGATCAAGTTGATAAGGCAATGTCCCGACCAATGATGGACAACTCCGGACAACAAGATGCTGAAGATGGGAGAATGGCACTTCATCTTTTGGGCCCCTAGCATAACAAGACCAATCCTTCCATGCCGACATCTCTTCGAACTTCAAAGTTGTTAAGGATGAAAAAGGCCTTTTACTTCCGTAAAATTTAGAGCCGATCATGCTTATTGCATGTAGACCTTCAAGAGATAATTCTCTTAGTGAAGGCAGTTGTCCAAGTGACGGCAGCGATGTGACATTAGGACAGCCCCGCAAGCACAAAGATGCCATCTTTGAATAGAATGGACCATCTAACCATGAAGGGAATATTTTACCACCATAGTGCGAGATAGTGAGACTTTCAAGATTAGTGTGAGGGCGCAAAGAGTTAAGCACCCGTGATTCATGCTTATCGTTTTGAAGATTCCCAAAATCTTTATCCCAATGCAAGAATAAGTTGCTTAGGCCTTGCTTTCCAAACAAATCAGCATCAACAGCATCTCTAACTTCTTCCACCCTTTGCAATTCTGATATGAATAATTCTCCTTATAGATACGACAAGTTATGTAACTCCTTCAACCATGACCCTTTCTCCGGCCCTACCACAAATTTAGACAAGATAGTAAGATTCTTCAAATTACTGATACCCACTGGCATGTCTTTTAGACTTTTTGTATCTCTAATGTCAAGAAACTGTAAGCTGACCATTTTTGTGATCCCCAAAGGCAAAGTAGAAAGGTGTTGGCAACCTCTTAAGATCAAAGCTTGTAATTTGCACAAGTCACCAATTGACTCAGGAAGCCTTTTGATAAAAGTGTACAAGAAATTGAGATATCGAAGATGTTTTAATTCACCAACACAATAAGGTACCTCTACGATGTCACAATGACATAACAAAAACACCCTCAAGTATTTCAAGTTTGTTAGCAAGTCATGCAGCACCTTGTTGGAAATAGAGAGAGAGCCTTCACTAGATCCAACACGCACTAGAATTAAACTTCTTAATACTTTCATTCCATGATATGCTCTCAAGCATTTTGATGTAACAAACCGTGACGAGATGAATGATGCATAACGAGCTTTCTCAAGAGATGCATCATCTTCATTAACTGCCAGCTGAGACTCCCCGGAGCTAATGCATGTCCCGCCCTCAATTGACTTTGCTAGATCATTCAAAAGATCATGCATTGAAAACTTAGATGCGTTGACACTTGATTGCTGAAAAAATGATCTGGATACTAACTCATCGAAGTAATTCCGTCCTAATCTCAAGTTATTCTCCTTTGCTTTTTGTCCATCTAAAAATCCCTCCGCTATCCACAAGAGTACCAACTCATCCCTCTCAATTTCATAATCCTTGGGAAATACTGCACAATAAGAAAAACATCTCTTCAAATAGTAAGGAAAATGGACATAGCTCAATTTCAAAATAGGGAGAACCTCATTCTCTGTCGTTGAAAGATCCCATATAATGTTATTTAAGGTATCTTCCCATTCATTGGGATTCCTTTTATTACGTAGGGCACTGCCCAACATCTTCGCTGCCAATGGTAAACCTTTACATCTTTTAGCTATTTTCTTGCCTATTGTTTCTAAATCCGGATAGCTCTCAAAATTTGTTGCTCCAAGAGCATGAAAGGCCAATAAGCTTGTACAATGATCTAGGGACAATTCATTCAAAGGATATGGCGACGCTCCTGTTTTGGAAACAACAGCAAGGTTGCGAGTCGTAATGATGATCTTGCTTCCCCTAGCCCCCGTTTCAAATGGCTTTAAGAGGGCGGTCCATTCTTTGTACTTCTCATTCCAGACATCGTCTAAAACTACAAAAAACTTTTTCCCCGATAGACTGTCCTTCAACTTTACTTGAAGCCAGTTAAGATCTTTGTCCTCACAAGACAACTTGGTGACCGACCGCAAGATAGTCTTTGTTATTTCGAGAACATCAAAAACATCTGAAACACAAACCCATGCTCTCTTCTCAAAGCAGCTCCTCACATTGGCATCGTTATACAACTGCTGAGCCAAAGCCGTCTTTCCAACACCGCCCATCCCAACTACGGGGACTATGCTCAGCGTTGCATCAGAAGTTTTGGCTTCACCGGTCAACAGTTTGAGTATCTCCGCTTCTTCCTTGTCCCTGCCGAAAAACTGACTCTCTGGTAGACAAGTGATGTGGGGCCTTTTATTGGTGTAATCAGTTCTACCGACAACATTCTCTGTCAAGCTTAGAGAAGCCTTCCTGGCGACAATATCCTCCAACCTGCCATCAATTTTCTGTACCTCGGTTTTAGACACAAGCGAGCGTGGGTTTTGATTTGATCCGGAAGATTTATGTTGGCTAAAGAAATAGAAGTTCACTTGACTTCTACTTGTGCTAGATTCTGCCTTAGACTTGGCCTGAACGGCTTCAGTCGCAAACTCATCAAGCAAGTCTTCCATGTCATAGGCCAGGTCCTTAATATCGTCTAGCCATAGCTTCACTAGACGGTTACCACTCAGTTGCTTGTCCTCTGCATCATCTAGCACTGCATTGATTGTGTCCAGTGTCTTCTTCCACTTATTGAGCAGGTCGGTGTTGATTCCAAAGAAGGGTGGTGATCTTTCCCTTTGCGCATAGTTCAATCCCACAGAAGCCAATTTGCCGAACAAGACTTGAAAGAAGGAAGCCAAGACAGAACCCAAAACAATCTCTCCAATGGCCATGGGCGAATCGGTCACTGTAGAGAACATCAAAGGTGTTATGGTGAAGTAAAGTATAAATGAACAAATAGAGAGAGAAAACTATGAAGTCCAGGAATACCAAACTTTCACCTACCAAAGAGATCAAAGAAGACCAAGACTTTCAAGGATGCCTTCTGTCCCCAAGTCCTTGTTTGGTTAATATTTAGAGATTATCCTAGATATTTGCAGTTTCCATGATCATATATCTGGTCATGTGAATAAACCATAAACCCAAGAAGACCAAGACTTTACAAGAAATCATGTACTTTAGGTGGGTTTGGTTTAGCTTTGCAAATGCTGAAAGCTTAATGCTAGTCCCTCAAATATTGGGTTTTGAACATTCCAAGGCTAGAATTTGGCCAAAAGCTGCTTGTCAAACACCCCAGCATTTCTTCAAGGAGCTTTGGAGGCTAAAAGCTCCTTGGGAATGCTGAACCAAACCAAGCCTTTATGGTCTAGAAAGTGAAGCAAAAGCGAAAAGGAGCAAATGGGAAGGAAAGTTCAATAAAATCCAAAGAGACCAAGACTTTGTAGTAGGCAAATTGGCTTTGGTGTTTCACTTTTTGAAAAGAAAAACTAAAAAAGAAAACAGCAAAAAACTGATAAAGAAAAAAAATGCTGGAATGGGATGATAATACTCTTCATGACTTGCGGAGAGTTCCACTATACATTTTTTCTTTGTTTTTTTCTTTTTTTAATGAAGATCCAATCTAAAATTACTAACATTCAAGACATGAATTTCCTACATTTTCCAATTTATAACACGAGATTTATAAAAGGAGACGTGCAAATATGACAATTAATAATAATGCCCCCAAATGGCCTAGACGTGCATGATAATGCTTGTCGTGATACTAATATAATGAAATTCTATCCTAATATGTAACAAAAAATCTTCAATATGCCCAAATATGCAAATATGAACAAACTTAAAATTGTGAATATAACTTTCCCCAAATACTAATATAATGAAATTCTATCCTAATATGCAATGAAAAATCTTCAATATTCCCTGTGCTATAGATAGGCATGAAATCGGTTTAAGATTCAAATAATTGTTTCTGTTGCATTAGTTTGAGGGAAAAAGAAAGCAAGCATATAGATGTCTCTTACCTATTCTGAGTAGATTTCCTAGAGCAAACCAGTGAACGTGATTAGATCAACGACAACAATCCAACAAGCACGAGGCCTGGGTTCGGACAAGCAGGAATAGAAAACTGTGGAGTAGGGGGCGAGCATGGGTTGTCTTGTGGTGAAGCCAAGTGATAATGAGAGAAAACTATAAAGTACAAGAAGGCCAAGACTTTCACCTACCCGAGAGATCAAACGAAGACCAAGACTTTCGAGGATGCCTTCTGTCCACAAGTCCTTGTTTCGTAATATCCGAGGTTATCCCAGATATTTCTAGTTTCCACAATCATGTATCTGTTCATGTAAATACACCATCAAATCAGGAAGACCAAGACTTTACTGGACAACATGTACTTTTTTTTTTTTGTAAAGAAAGTGAAGCAAAAGTGAAAAGGAGATGATGGGAAAGAAACTTCAATAAAATTCAGGAAGATCATGACTTTCCGGGACGCAAATTTGCTTTGATACTTCCCTCTCACATGGGTTATATTTGTTTTTTTTTTTTTTCGTTTGAATGAAATATTATTTGACAATTAGCATTGATCGTTGTTTCCTTAAAATCAATAATACAATAAATCTCAAACACTTTATTAATTCATTTTGCCCCTTTCGGTTGATGGTAAATCCACTATATCCATATAATAAGGATTTTTTATTATAAGAGCGAATACGTGAAAAGACACAACAAAAGTTATTTATTTTGTTTGGCACAATGGAATTATGGCAAACGTGACTTTCCCGTGAATATCTGCTGAAGAGGAATGAAGCTATCCTCTTACAAAATATATTGTCGCTTGCCCAATTTTATGGAATAAAATTCCAATACACTGATGGTGTAAATTAATTACTCTGCAAGTGTGAGCAGGATAAAAATACTGATTTCATTATAAATGAATACTTTGTTTTCGGGATTGCTAATTGTGTAAAATCATTTCACGTAGTGCGTGTTCGGTAAAGAGCCTTGATAGCAAGACAGTACAGTTACTATACACTTGTGACGGTGAAATGCTGACCACATTTTGCGATTTGTGGAAGATGGGCAACTGAAACTGTGGATTAGGGAGAGTTCGTTACATTTAAAGAGCCAAAAAAGTCCACGGGATATTCAACTGCCATCTTCAGGAGATCATTATTATTCCGACAGCCAATGTGTTCTATAACACTTCATTCGTAATATATAGATGAGGATAATACGGTATGTAATTTGCAAGGATGTGCATCGTTATTTTCCTTAAAGTTTGTAAAAAAATTTCTTGTTCATGATTCCGCATTGTATTAAGTTAATTTCACAATTAAATAGGCCAATCAAGTTAACTTAAGCCGAACCACTATAATCGTCGTGTGCACAATTCTCTTTACTCATGCTCACTTTGTCTCAGACTATTACACACGAGCACTGCTCAGACTCTATCAAGCACTCCGTATTTTCCATCTTGATTGTTTTAATTCTGCATTTTATACAAGATTGTTTAAATACACCTATTCACCCACTTCTAGGTGATAAATCTAGCCCCAACAATTGGTATCAGAGCTTTGTGCTCATTGTTTTGTGAAGTGTTATTTTACTTCTGAGCTAAAGATCTACTATGGCTAGCAATTCTCTGATAGGTCTGAATGAGGGTCAAAGCGAGTCGAGACCACCTCTCTTTGAAGGAAAGGAATATGACACTTGGAGTAATAAAATAAAGGCTTATGTCAAATGTAAGGACAACACGTACTGGGACATTGTCACTGATTGTATTAATCCAGGACCAAGGAAGGACAAAGATGGCAAAGATCTACCTTCTCTAACAGATGTCGGCATAGCTAGAAGAGAAGCCATTGATGCTAAGATTATTTATGCTTTCTATTGTGCTTTATCTCCTTTTGAATATAACTGTATTCCTTCTTGTAAGACAGCAAAAGAGATATGGGACAAGCTGTATGTCACTTATCATGGAACTGATCGTGTCAAGGAAACCAAACTCAACATTCTTTTGGGTCAATATGAAGCCTTCAAGATGAAGCCAAATGAGACCGTAAAGGAAATGAATGACAGATTCACCAATAATGTAAATGGTCTGGAATACCATGAAAATCCTGTCACTGAACCAATGAGGATGAATAAACTATTGTGAGCTCTCACAAAAGAGTGGAACAATATCAAAACATCCATCCGAGAAACTCAGAGGATCTCACCACTCTCTATGGAGGAACTCATTGGAACACTTACGTCATACTAGGCAGAACGACAGAACGAAGAGAATGAAGACAAAGGTAAGAAATCAATTGCTTTGAAATCTAACAACATTTCAGATGATTCAAATTCAGAAAATAAAGAAGAAGATGATGAGAAATTAGCCTTTATGATTAAAAAGTTCAGAAAGATGGCCAGAAAGGGAAGATTTTTCAAGTCCAAGAATTCTATCAATCAATCTGAGAAAAGAAGATTCTCGAAGAATAGAGATGACAGCAAAGATCTGGTATGCTTTCATTGCAAAAAAAGAGGACACATCAAACCAAACTGCCATTTACTTCAGAAAAATAAAGGAAGGTACGAGAAGTCAAAGAAAGCTCTGAAAGTAGAGACTTGGAATGACACCGAATGTGAAGAAAGTGATGAAGAGTACGCAAATATTTGTTTGATGGCCCACTGACTCAGACTCAGATCTTGAAGAACAAGTCGAAGTAAGACATCCTGAATTACTTGATGAAATTGCTGAATTCATTAATGAATTATGTGCTGATCACAAAATTGCTCTCAAGAAAATCTCTGAATTGAAAAAGAAAATTTCAAAACTCAAACAATAAGATCTTTCCAAACAAAACAAAATCAATTTTTTGGAAAATGAATTTTCACAAATAAAGGAAAGTCGAGATCTTCTTTCCAAAGAAAATGAGTCTTTGAAAAAGGAGGTTTTTGATATTTCGAAAAGATTTTTCATTGGGTCAAAGAACTTAAATCATATTCTTTCCATTCAAGTCCAACATTTTAATAAGTCTGGTCTTGGATTAGAAAAAGGAAGTGATTTGAAAAATGATTTCCTAAACTAAGAGAGAGCTCAGATAAAGGCCGTCCAAGCTTGCTTATCGGAATCACTTCCAAAATCAATTTGTAAAACCTGTTGGTGTAGAGTTTATAAAGTGTTCGAATTGTGGGAACTCTGGTCATTTCAAAAATGAATGCCCTAAAGTTTGGAAACCAATTCAAGGAGATATTTTTAAAATGGAGCAATCTTCTAACTCCAAAGGACCAAAAAAGATCTGGGTACCAAAGAAAACTTGAATTTTTCTGATCCATACAAGTACCAAAGAAGAAGAAAAATAAATGGTACCTGGATAGTGGATACTCTAGACATATGATTGGAGATCCAAGGAAGTTTTCTCTATTATCCAAAGTTGATGGAAACATTGTTTTATTTGGAGGAAACAACAAGAGAAAAATCTTCGGTAAAGGAACTGTGAAGATAGGAAATCTAACTATTAATGATGTTTCGCTGGTCAAAGGATTAAATTATAATCTAATTAGTATAAGTCAGCTATGTGATGCTGGTTATAAGATTAGCTTTCAAGAAGACAAATGTTCTGGAACAAGCAAAGACAACAAGCAATCTTTCTCAGGAAAGAGACATGGCAATATCTATCTTTTGGATGTAAAGTCTGAAAATCTTCACTGTCTAATATCCATTAAGGAAGAGTCTGAAATGTGGCATAGAAAGCTTGATCATATTAGTTTCAAGCAAATATTGAAGTTCTCTGCCAAGAAGCTTGTTCAAGGCTTACCAAAGCTGAATTTTAAAAGGACAAAACTATGTTCTGCATGCACCCTAGGTAAGCAAGTAAGAAGCTCTTTCAAATCCATTAATCATATTAATACTGTTCGTGTCTTACAGCTACTTCACATAGACATTTTTGGACCTACGAAAAGTGTAAGCCTTGAAGGTAAGAAATATTGCCTAGTTATTGTAGATGATTACACTAGATTTACATGGGTTTTCTTTCTTGCTCTTAAGAGTGATGCATTCTCTAACTTTTGTATTTTTGCAAGGAAAATTCAAAATGAGAAAGGTTATGATATCTCTTGCCTTAAAATTAATCATGGGGAAGAATTTGAAAATAAAAAATTTTCAGATTTTTGTGACAAAAATGGTATTTAACACAATTTTTCTTCTCCTTACACTCCTGAGCAAAATGGAGTTGTCGAAAGGAAAAATCGTTTTCTTCAAGAAATGGCAAGAACTCTCTTGATTGAAAGTAAAATTGTATCTCATTTTTGGGCAGAAACTGTGTCTACTACATGCTACATCATAAATCATGTCTTTTTCAGACCAATTCTAGAGAAAGCTTCCTATGAGCTTTTAAAAAATCGAAAACAAAATATTTCTTATTTTCGAGTATTTGGATGCAAGTGCTTTGTTTTGAAAATGCTAATGATCGTCCTGGTAAGTTTGATGAGAAATCAGATGAAGGCATATTCCTTAGGTACTCTACAACAAGCAAAGCATATAGAGTATTCAACAAAAGATCATGTACAATGGAGGAGTCAATAAATGTAAAATTTGAAGAATCATCTGAACTTATCAGTCACTCAGAATCTACTTCAACATCTGCTCCACTCAAGGAAACTGATCTTGGCCAAATCATAGAAATTGATTCCACAAATCTTTCTAAAGACATCACAGGAATGAATCAACCTTCTCAAAGCTCAAGCAATGTTCAAGATTTCACTACAGATAATCTTCATTCATCTGAACCAGGCGAACCACAGAGTGGAAGACTCAACAGGAACTGGAAACACAAGTCGAGTCACCCCACCAGTCTTGTATTAGTAAATCTGGACGATGGCATCAAGACCAAATCAAAAATGAAGGAAGTCATAAGCTCTCTTGCTCTTATATCAAAAGCCGAGCCAAAGGGAGTTGATGAAGCTCTCTCAGACGAAAGCTGGATTAATGCCATGCAAGAAGAACTTCATCAATTCAAAATCAATGAAGTATGGGAACTTGTACCAAGACCCAAAGATCATCTAGTCATAGGAACCAAATGGGTATTCAAATAAACTAGATGACAAAGGAAAGGTAACCAGAAATAAGGCAAGACTAGTAGCTAAAGGCTACTCACAAGAAGAAGGAATCGACTATGATGAACATATGCCACGGTGGCCAGATTAGAAGCCATTAGGCTACTTCTTGCTTATGCCTGCCATTATAATTTTAAACTTTTTCAGATGGATGTCAAAAGTGCATTCTTAAATTGGTATATTAAGGAGAAAGTATTCGTAGAGCAGCCTCCTGATTTTGAAGATTCAAGAAGATCTGAACATGTCTACAAACTGAAGAAAGCGCTTTATGGTCTGAAACAAGCTCCTAGAGCATGATATGAAAGACTAAGCACATTTCTTCTAGAAAATGGATTCGAAAAAGATAACGTTGACACTACTCTTTTCATCAAGAGGGAAGGTAAGAATATTCTTCTTATTCAAATCTATGTAGATGATATCATTTTTGGATCCTCTAACGAATCTTTTTGCAAGGAGTTTTCTAAGATCATGCAGAATGAATTCGAGATGAGTATGATGGGAGAATCGACATTCTTCCTTGGCCTCCAAATAAAGCAAACAAAGTCTGGATCATTCATCTTCCAAGAAAAGTATGCGAGAGAGATCACTAAAAAGTTTGGCCTAGAAAATTGCAAAAAGATTGAGACTTCAATGTCATCTTCCTCAAAGTTGGACAAGGACGACAAGGGTGAAAAGGTTGATCCAAAGTTATACAAAAACATGATCGGATCATTACTTTATCTAACTGCCTCTAGACCTGACATTCTCTTTAGTATCTGCATGTGTGCTAGATTTCAGTCTAATCCTAGAGAATCTCATCTTTCTGCTGTTAAGAGAATTGTTAAATATGTTGGCACATACCCCTCACTTGGATTATGGTATCCTAAAGGATCAACATTTACTCTCTCTAGATATTTAGATGCTGATCTTGCAGGATGTAAGATTGACAGGAAAAGTACTTTAGGAACATGTCAATTGATTGGGAAGATGCTGGTTTCATGGTTCTCTAAGAAGCAACAAACCATGGCACTATCAACTGCTGAGGCAAAATATGTGGCTCTTGGAAGTTGCTATGCTCAGATCTTATGGATGAAACAACAACTCAAAGACTTTGGAATAGAAGATTCAAATGTAGAGATCAAATGTGACAATACAAGTGCCATAAATCTCACTCGAAATCCCATTCTTCACTCACACGCTAAGCATATTGAAATTAAACATCATTTTATTCAAGATCATGTTTTAAATGGTGATGTCAATATTCAATTTATTGATTCCAAAAATCAATTAGCTGATATTTTTACTAAACCTCTTGAAAGATCTGCTTTTGAGTTCATAAGGAGTGAATTGGGTATTATTGACATGCATTCTTAAAAGATTCTCTAAGACAAGTTAATATTGAATACAAATCTTCTTCTGAGATCTTCCAACGTCTGAGGTACATTTCAAATTCAAATGTTTGGCGCCTAAAGTCATTATTTTGGAATAAATCTAGGTATGTTTTCATTGTACCATTTTATATTTGGATGAGAATATTACTTGATCTCATGAAAAATCAATTTCCGGGATATTTCCCCTGACAGGTTCTTTATTTCCTACAATTTCGGTCAATTCGTTTAAATTTTCTCGGTAACTACCTTTTTAGTCCTAATAACTCGCATTTATATTGGTCTTCTTCTTCTATTCCTCGTTCGCCGACTCACAATCTCTCTGTATTCCCTCTCGTCTGCTCTCTGTTTTCAAAATCGTAACTTTTCCTCTCTATTCCTCTTAAAAGCTTTCATGGCACCAAAATCTGCTTCTAGTTCAAAGAAGGGACAGACTGGTTCTCGCCGATCAAGCAGAATTGCATTCATGGGATCTAGGGTTACTGATGATCAAACCCACTTCGAGATTAGTGACTCTTCGGATGATGATTATGTTCAAGGTAAATCATCTCACTTCTTCTCTGATGTCACGGCTGCATAAATTTTAGTAAAGGGATATATGGCTAAACATCTTTTGAAGTACATTAAGGCCGCTTGAGAAAATAACTTAGAAGAAGCTGGTCTTCAAAAATTCATTCGTGATAGCAACTTTGCATCTGAAAGGGAAGTAGAGTTTATTTACGCTGAGTTTTTAAAGATAAAAAGTGCTGAGAAAAGTGGTGATAAAGGGAATGAGAAAGCTGCTAAGTCATCACTCCCTATCATAAAATCTGTGTCTAGCCCTAAAGGAAAAGGGCCGATGGTTATTACATCAGCTGTTGTTGAAATTGACTCTGCCAAGAAAAGTGATTCGGTCACCGAAAAGGTAAGTTCTGGCTCAGTTGAAAAGGTCATTGACAACGATGAAAGATTGTTCATGGAGTTCAAGGAAACGACTGGTTTTCATCCTGTTACGAATCATGGTAAGAAGTTGTTCCGAGGAAAGCAACATTAGGGCCAATACAGAATCATTCTCAACAGAGAGATTACTCCTCAGAAGATTGTTGATTTTGATTACTTTGAACAACATGGCCTTCATGTTAGAGAGTATTTCATTTAACAAGGTCTGGAAAGATTATGTACTATGCAGGTTGATGTTTATCCAGAACTCACTGCATATTTTTACTCCAACCTGTCTTTTGCAAGTAGAAGCAAAATTGCTTTCTCTGTCTATGACCAAGATTTTGAGCTAGATGTGAATGAATTGGCTGCAATCTTAGGTATGTAATCATCTAAGTTCTACTTCATTAACAAGGAAGCTGATGAAGTGTATTAGACTCTTTCTAAAATACCTGATTACACCAAGTCACATAAATCTCACGTGAATCATCATATTCTTCCACTGAAGCATATAATTCTACACAAGATGGTGATAGGTTGCCTCAGACCCAAGGGATCTTCTAAAATAGATGTGTCCAGATATGAAGCTAAGCTTATATGGGCCTTGGCCAACAACCTGGCAATCTTAGTGCCTCATTTGGTACTCCTCTACATGTTCAGAACATTGAAGAAGAACAAGAGACCTCTCCCTTATGGATTGCTGATTACCAGAATTTTCAACATCTGAACATTGAGATTCCCAAAAAGCTGAAAAACAACCACTTCTCATGTTCAGATTATTGGCGAGCATATGATGCACAAAATGGGCTTTTATCATGATGGACATAGCTGGCACATTAGATTGGGTGAAGCAGTTAGAGTCGATCTTCCTCTTGAACTTTCTATGCCTCTCTCATCTGTGACTCATATTCAGGAATCACCCTCTGGTTCTTCTAAGAAAAGAAGGTTGAAAAAGTATGTTTCCAAATCCACCAAACTAGAAAAAAAAGAAGAAGGGAATTCCTCTTAAAAATTAGGCTGAAGGCACTTTACAGGAAGACTCTGACATGTTTGAAAATGAATCTGAAGAGAATTCTGTCTCAAACCATGACTATCTCAGTTTGGAGGAATTGCGAGCTCTCCATCAGCATGACAATGCAGCATTGAAGGAGATAGCTAATTGTGTACATCAAATGGTCAACATGGATTTTGAGACGAAGAAAGTCTATGCTGAGGCGGAAATATGGATGAGAGAAGAAGCCCGTTTGCGAGAAGAAGAAGAAAAACAAAGAAAGGCTGCTACAGAAATTGGGGACATAGTTCAATTAATAGCTTAGATTGCTCAGCATTATGGAGCAGGGTCTGAAATCGCAGAAGACGCTCCAGCTCAGACTTTCCAAGATACGGATGTTGGACCTGAAGCTACCGGAGAAGCGTCAAATGTAAACATCTCTACTCTTGGCGCGATACCATCTCCCATGGATGTTGATGTGGAGTCTGATCCTGATGAATTACTAGAGGATTCCACTCCTACTGCTGGCTTTGAGCACATTCCTCATCTTCCTATTGACATGATCAATGAAGAAATTCCAGAAGAATTGAATAAATCAGTCCAGGGGGAGGAATCAGAACATTCACCCATGGATTCAGAAGCCAGCTCGCCCAAACCTGCGTCATCTCAAGATCTGAATGAGCTAATTGAACTATTGATGATAAAACAAGCTAAGATGAACTATGACATGGGGATCTTTAAACATGAAGTCCAATCTGAGCTGAAGGAAATAAAACAAATGATGACTGATGGTCTGCAAGTGGTTATGGATGGAATAAAGAATCTGAAGGCAGAATTGAAGGGTGAATTTAGGATGGTTGCATCAGAAACTGAAACCCTTAATCAATCTGTTCAAAATTTGAACACTATGGTTGAAACCAGGATAAATCAAGTCACCGACTTTGACATAGTATAGATTCCAGTCCCAAAAAGTTTTACTCGTGCTTGACCTTCTTTCTCTGCTGCTCCTTAAAACTACTTTTCATTTTATTCCAATGTTTTTAACGATAGCCCTTCCTTGTTTTGTGTTGGATCTCTGATTCTCTTCAATAAACTTGCTGTCGCATGTTTGATGACAAAAATGGAGAGAAAGTTTATTCAACTCAATTCAAGTACATGTGTATATTGGATGTATGCATATATTCTTTTTTGCAGGGGGAGATAGATGAGACAAAGGATTCAAGGACTATATTAACTTGGTAAAACAATTCCAAACCTTATCCACATTTTTATGAAATAAAATTATATCACCTTGTTTATTTAGAACATCTTAGTGCTTAAATCTCTCATTATTTACTCAGTAACTTGAACTGTTAGTAGAAGTTTTGTCATCATAGAAAAGGAGGAGATTGTTAAGTAAAACTTCTAATATATTTTAATGAATAACAAAACTCTCCGTAACTATCACTGTTTCTAATTAAAGATATTCATAGGTGAAAAATACAATTGGAATTCCACCGTTTGATGTGCTTGAATACATCATCCGAGCTATCTTATGCAATTCCAAGGCATAGCATGATGAGGAGTAATCATAGACTTGGCTAAGTCTTCTTGTCTTAGACTCAGACATTATGCAAAGGAAATCTTGGCTCAGACTTTACTCATTGTCAAGCAATATCATCTGAGTGAGGAAGGACTTCTAAAGTTAATCACCACAGAAGTATCTATTATGCACAGTTAGTAATTTGATTTGGATTCCACTCTAGATAATTCGTATTTGAAAACCATTACTCCTTATACTTATGCAACGGCTATAAGCAAGGTATAATAGGATCGATTAAAATTCTCTACGAAAGCAAGACACACTTTTCATTTGAGGAACTCCAACTTATGGAATCTCAGATTCAGTGGTATGGGCAACTGAATCATAGGAGGATTCTAGTCTCATTATCAACGGCTCTTTTTAATCTCCTTTAAGGAATTATATATTCAATAGGAAAGTTTGGATACTATCCTTTGTAACTTATCAACGGGGAGTTGTAGGTTGGAGGACTATAAAAGGAGACCAGAAGATCACGAGTAAAAACAGAGAATTACAAATTCCAAAGTCTGAGAGAACCCTGACTCATACACACTTCTTTTTCTAGTGCTTCACATTGTAAACTCTGAGAGACATAGTGAGATTGTGACAATCGTTGTACTCTCGAAATTGATTTAGTGGAATCCAGCCAGTAGGCTGTTAGCGTAGAGAGTGCACGTAGGCTTAAGCTAAGCCGAACCACTATAATCGTCGTGTGCACAATTCTCTTTACTCCTGCTCACTTTGTCTCAGACTATTGTACACGAGCACTGCTCAGACTCTGTCAAGCACTCCGTATTTTCCATCTTGATTGTTTTAATTCCGTATTTTATACAATATTGTTTAAATACACCTATTCACCCCCCTCTAGATGATAAATCTAGCCCCAACAATTTTAACCGCTGCTAAATTAGACACTTCGGCGACCAACTTTTTCGTGTCCTCGTATAATTAGCCATGGAATTTTGCATCGGCAGAGCTACAACAATGGACGGAATTTTTGTTGCAAAAGGTTGGCCCTCTAGCCACGAAATAAATTTGTTGCTATTGAGCCTCTGCTTTAACACTTTTGCTACAAATTTTTTTGTGACGAAAAATATATTTTTTGCTATGAAATTACTAGAATTCGGTAGGCCTCAAGACACGCCTGACATTACTCCTGGGGAGATCAAAGTTGAGTTTCGCTTGTGAATCTGGTCATTGAAGGATTTCTCTTAAACCGTGGCTGTCCCTATGTCTCGTGAGTTCAAAGCTGTTCAAGGTATTGAATTGACAGTCGTGTGGCTAATTGTTTTAAAAATCTTCATTACTCAAAGTTTTGTTTTTAAAATTTGTGAATTTGTGGAGATTTGATGGTCCAACTCAAAATAAATAGTTGAGATTCTTGGAGAGTTAACATGGTCAATCTTGTTAGAGTAATTAAATATTAAACTTCATCTAATAGCATAAGTTTTTAGAACAGTTGACAGTGATCCTATAAAATCTCACATGATATCAGAGCATGTAGTCATGAGTTCAAATCCTTCCAGGCCTCTATTTGCCTCCCCAATGTAATATTTACACGCTTAATACTAGGCAAAACGACTAGAGTAAGCGTGAGGGAAAATGTTAGAGTAATTAAATATTAAACCACTCCTTCATCTAACAGCTTAAACTTTTAAAACGGTTCGCAGTGGTTCTACAAAATATCACATATTGACGATTAAAGTGGATGATTGACTCCACACGAACATTATTAATCGAAAGATTATAAGTTTTTTCCACAATCCCATAATTAACGAGCTAGCTATACTTATGTGAACTGAATACATCTCTGACTTTTTCATGACGAATTACACTTATCATGGAGCCATTAAGCATAGTCAACGGACGATGCCAATGGTTTTGCTAGTAGTGGTGGCACACATGAAAATCGATATCGGTTTTTCATTGTGAGCAAAATCTCCAGAGATCATGTACTTGTTTATTATATAATAATCCTTGGGTTGGTGGAATAATTACATATTTGGTTTAATTGCGATAG
This sequence comes from Metrosideros polymorpha var. glaberrima, assembly GCA_001662345.2. NCBI lineage: Eukaryota > Viridiplantae > Streptophyta > Magnoliopsida > Myrtales > Myrtaceae > Metrosideros > Metrosideros polymorpha. Next base: position 5,471,227 of record BCNH02000002.1, read on the forward strand.
ACTTTGTCTTTGAATCACACCGCCTCTCTATCAAAGTAAACTTTGGCAATTAATGTTGTCAAAGTTGGGATACCTCATCAGATTACGCACTATGGCGCAATGAGGTGGGAGGGGCTATGTTTGGTTTGTATCAACTGAAAAAATTAGAATAAAGCCATATATACTAAAACATGACCTGTAAAATAATGTATTAAGTGATGCATGTGATGTAAACCAGTATGTAAAAGCAGAGTCATGTTCACGATTAAAACTTACTAAAAATTTATACACCAATTTATAAATCAATCTCCATATCTATTTAACGTTGTTCAAAAGGTTATTGGGCCCTTCGAAAAATAGCATGCTATTATGTTTCCGACGTCCATAGGGGCTGCTCAATTAGAGAGAGACTCGTGGGATTTGGATAATACAAGATTTAATGATTTTTCAAAGATATAAAGAGTATAGTCATGTGGCATTTCGAAAGCATCAATTTCTTTCATGGAAAATTAGATACCAAAAATACTAGTTGAATCTGACCTTATTGATTGTCATAGTGGAACCACCCTACAAGCTCGATGATAAGTTTTAAACTTGGAAAACAAATGATTGAGCTCTCGTCTGCATGTTTAGACAAAGTGAAAGAAAAAGCATATTCTTTTAAAATATTGGTGATTACTGTTTAGGAAAAAATTGGGGATTAAAATATTCTAGTGATTGTAGAATTAGGCAAATTTAGATCATTACACTCTTCTTCTTTTTTATAGACCATGACCTAAGCATGGGAATCGGGCTTCCTAGAGGCTCATGTACACCCTGCAAGTCTTGCGAACTAGTCAAATATGAGCTGTTGACCTATATATGTGGATTTTACTCGGAACAATTTGCACGTAATTGATTGGATTCGAACAATGACCTCCATTCCTAAGTTTAAAATTCCCCAGCACTCCAGCCAATTGCACCGACTCTGAATAGATCATTACATGCACTAACGTGGCATCCTCTCCATATGGACAAAAGATAAACTCCAAACTAAAAGAATCTCTATTCGAGTTAATTCATAATTATAGAGTTGAGGCAACCTAAGCACATGCATGAAGAGAATTATTATATGTTGGAAAAATATAGTAGTTACTAAATAAAGTGGATGAAAGCGTGACTACCTAATAAAGTGAGAGTATTTTGGGCTAAAAGGAGTTGATGAGAAGAATATGGGTTCTAGTCCTCCAAACGACTTACTACCTTTTTCATTAGGTGATCTAAGTTAACCCTTTAGTACCATGAAGATTAGTCATGTAATTTTGGGCTTTTGCCCCATGTTACTTACCCAAAAAATTGCAAATATTATCTTCCAATCCAGTTTTTTCGAGGAAGTATATGAAGTGAATAGATGAACATGATAGTTAATAAAGGAAGCGAATGAAGTTGTTACCCTTTCTATATTGATTTTGGATTTAGATTTTAGATATGAGGGTATGATAGTAATTTAGAGGGTGGACATCAAAATTTTAAAGTCGGCTTTATTTGTAGTATATAGTATAGATGATTAAAATTACAGAAGAAAATGCCGAATTCTCTCGTCACTTTTTGCTACTATTAAAAATATATAATTTGCACCTTCCTTACTTCTAATACACACACACACTCTCTCTCTCTCTCTCACGAAGATGACAGATTGACAGTGGACATCGGCAATGTCGCTCCACTCAAGATCTTCAAATGAGGCATACTCATTGTTGACGACAAACTCAATGCCATACCAACCGTCTCCATCGTTCCTACAAAGGTTGATGAAGTCAAGTATGAGGTCACTGACCTTCAATCAGTGGTCGATGAAGGACAATCTCTGGGTCGAACTCCATTAGCGATACCGGAGAATTTGTACATTTATGATGATGCACAAATGCGAGTGCGCACATATATATAGAGAGAGGATCATGACGTTGTCTTTTGGATTAGAACAAAATTTAATTTGAGCCGTTTAGACTTTGATTATATGCCGTGTATGGGGAGTTAAGCTCTTCAAGGCACTATTCTTCTTGGAAAAGCTACAGCAAGAAGTGAAATTTCACGTCTAAAAGTAAAAAAAAAACCCGCAACACAAACACATCGTCATAGAAAGGGTGTTTATCACATTTTTGGAGAATGGATCCCCAACATCTAGATAGCCGTCAAGTGAAAAAAAAAATCTCTCCCGTTGATTGTAAAGTCTTTATATTTTTGTGTGCAATAGCATTTTGCATAGAAATTATGATAAGGTATGAAGAATTAGGGTAGGATTTTCTAAAAGGAATTGAGTTGTGCCTCATTTCCGTTCCTTTCTCTTCAAGCTTGTGTGGGCCTACAGAGAGCTGATTCCTTCTAATTCAGTTCCTTTCCTTTCTCATTAAACATCCAAACATCAAATTACTCCTTCAGTGGGTACAATTAGACCAAGTGTATATGTACAATTGTGCTTTCTTGAACTTGTCTCCCGCTCTTGTCCAAGCCCGTTATCCTTATTGAAAAGTTTAGGATTAAGTACAATTTTGGTCTTTAAGTTTTAGAGTTTGTGCAATTTAGTCCTCTAATTTTTATTTTTTACAATCCAGTTCTCCAACTTTTGAGTTAAGGCAATTTGGTCCTCTAAGTTAGATATCGTGCAATCAAATCCTCTTAACTTCCTTGATTTGTGCAATCAAATGCTTTGCTTACCTACTGTAACTAATACTGTCTAATTAACATTTCTTCTTTCTTTTTTTGGTTTTTTTTCGTTTCTTTTCTGCTCATTTGGTTCGACAAAATGAAACCTAGAGTGTCAAATTGCACAAATCCAGAAAATTAGAAGACCCGATTGAACGAAAATAGAGGCTAGGGGAACAAATCGCACGTTCGCTGAAACTTAAAAGTGTAAATCTGTACTTAACCCAAAACTCTGGTACTAATTTGAATCATAAGGTGGCGTGGATATTGACTTTCGGGTGGGCGATCTGGGATGCCCATTGTGTCTATTTTCTGCTAGTATTTGATTATTTCTAGTCTCTAGTACATATTACCAGAGTTGGTGCGTCACTAACTGGGAGTCAGTAGTCACTACTGTGCCAAACCACATGTTTAGCCTGGCATCCCCCAGCCATTGACAACCCAACCATTACCGTTTCATACTCTACAACATCATAAGTCGCAGGAAATGCTAACCATGTCACATGCTCGAGGAAATTACCGTCGGGACTTACCAGCACCACCAACCCCACTCCCTGATCGATTGCACGAGCCGTTCACATATATCATCCGCTTGGCTTGGTTTCAATGGGATCTTGTCAACAAATGAAGGATGTTTTTTCATACTTCACCTCCCTTATTGCGCTCGATCTTCTCTCCTCGGATCTTCACGCCCTTTTGCGACCAAAAGCTGTTACCACAAGTTGCGACTCAATCTTTTCAAGTTCAAGGGAGAAGCTCTGAGGAAATTCAATGTGATCACTCTCCACATTTCATTGAATCAAGCTATGTCTGTTTCATTGAATTTTCATTCTTTCTCTTGTGTTTGGTGCTGGAAAATTAGTCCACGTAGAAAAACACTTTCCATCGATAGGAAAAGCCATGCTAAAAAAATGAGAAAAATGATTCCATATCTTAAAATTAGGAATTCATTGTTTACCCTTCCCACCTTTACAGACCATTTCATCATCATCATCATCAATATCCTCTTCTCTGTAAATACGCACGAAGGCCGTCCTCCATTTACACATCATGGTCATCCACTGCCACCATCAATTGCCAAACAGAACCAACTGTGTCATGAATGAACGGTGTTGCTTAATAAAAAAAATGAAAGAAAAAATGAAAAAATTATTAAAAATTGTCTATGTCAGTGCCGGTCAGCCAAATGTATTGAATTGACACAATCACAAAAGGTTTAGAACTCAATTGGCAAAAAAGTTTTTATGACTGAATTAGTACAATTGCAATAGGTTTATAACTTTTTTAGTAATTATCCTTACTTATTGATGGAGATCACGATCAAATAAGAATTGTCTTGACCAAACGAAGGTGTCATTGGTGGGAACGGGCGTGAGTTACCAGGTCACCCCTTGATTGACTGCACATTGTTTTTGAGCTACTACTTTGTATGTGTTTGAATCAAAATACTTTGTTCAAATCTAATTCTCTCACCGCTGTAATCCTCACATTATACCATATAACATTCCAATCTTTAAAGCCACTATCCCAAAGGCAAATTGATGCATGTCGTGAAAGTTTACGGGGCGATGACACAGAATGAACTTCGAGGAGCAAATCTATTGAAGAGACTAATTCTTAATGGGCAATCTGGAGTTCTCCCTCAGGTCCTTATCTCGGGATAACCTTTTTGTATCTTATAGAATGTGAGAAAGCTGGTATATTTTTAATTTTTAATCTAGTTGCTAGTTGAGAATTTCTTGCTTCAAGTAATATCTATTGTGTACTTTGAAGAATTACTAACTCCAAAATGGTTCGGTAAACAAATTAAAAAAAATGTTTTGAAAAACAATGCAAAAGCGCCACAATTTTTCTTTAATTTACTGGCTTTCTCCAATCGCCATCATCATCCATCAATGCAATTTAAATCACGTTGTCATTAGTATCGGAGACTCTTCACAATGAAATTAACATGTGGCATCAAATGAAAATAAGAAAA
>BCNH02000002.1:5476113-5488394 GCA_001662345.2 Metrosideros polymorpha var. glaberrima
AAGCATTCTGATTTTAATTCAACTGAAACTAACCATTAAAGTGAACCAATTGAACTTCTTCACCATTTTTTACTCATTGCCGCATCGCGCAAAGCAAACCACTGCTAAATACAGAGAAGAACATGGGTGATACATACTTTTCCATACTCTTCACCAGAAAACCATATCCGCTGGCTCCATACGGAGAATTACACATGTCCTATTCCGTCGACGGTCAACTCCGACCACCAAAGGATCATCGCCACCACTCACCAGCCACCATGCATACAATAGCAGAGCATTAAGCGAGTGGGCAGAGTACCAGACCCAGAAAAAGGTAAAAACAGAGACAAAACGAGGTAGAATGATAGCAGCACCGAGGACACGAGCACTAATTCGGCCATTCGATACATCTCAAGTGGATTCAGAAACTATCGAGCATTGTTTTCATGAACAGAGCATAAATTAACCAAGACTAACACACAAATATAGGGAAAAGTGTTAAAAAAGTCATAAACCTATTACATTTGTGCCAATTCAGTCATAAACCTTTTATTGGTGTCAATTTAGTCCCAAACCGTTTGCATTTGTGTCAATTGAGTTCTTCCGGTTAATTTTGGCCTGAAATTGATGACGTGGACGTTGGCCGTTCGCTGGTGCTGACGTGGGCATTTTAAATAATTTTTTAATATATAATTTTTTATTATTTTTTAGTTTGTTCTTTTCTTTATTGTTCTTCTTAATGGGGCCAGCGAGGGTCACCGGCTGACCTTCACCAACCATAGGTGAGGGCCCGCGACCCCCACCAACAGTGGGCGAGGGGGTCGCAGCCTTCACCTAGCTTAGATCTGGCGAGGGCGTCACGGCCCTCGCCAAATCTGGGTGAGAGTTGGGACCCCCTCGCCCAGGGCTGGCAGGGGTCGCGAGCCCTTGTCTATGGCTGGCAAGGGTCGGCCGGCGACCCTCGTCGACCCCCTTAAGAAAAGAAAAAGAAAAAGAAAAAGAAAAAATTATTTAAAATGTCCATGTTAGCGCCGGCGAACGGCCGGCATCCACGTTATCAATTTCCAATCAAAATTGGCCGGAAGAACTCAATTTGAACAAATGCAAAAGATTTAGGACTAAATTGATACCAATAAAAGGTTTAAGACTGAATTAGCACCAATGCAATAGGTTTATGGCTTTTTTAACACTTTTCCCCACATATATATCTGAAGTTGAGCTAAAAACCAAACAAGTGAATGCACGAGGATGCTTTACAGGAGAATCTCGGCTAGGGGCCACAGAATCATGGTTTGAGGTTATAATGAGGGATTTCGAAACCTATATGGTGTATCATAAGCGGTTCAGACACTAGAGCACGAGGATGCTTTTCCAATCTACGCACCGACTTCGCTCAAGCATTTTCACAAACAGGTAACATGCGTTTAGATCAAGGAACTTATGCACGCACAAGATTGAGCAATGTTTCGGTTATGTGAATAGGTTTCGCTTTACCGAGCGTGGGCGTGTCTCTATATATGGGAATCTGGTTGGTTAGAGGAGAGAGAAGCCAGAGAGAGAGGGAGAGGCCTCTGGTCGGGCTCTGTTCCGGATGGGGTTTGGGTTTATGGGCCCAAAGTGAATTTCAAATTAAACAGGGCTTGTGGGCTTAATGGGTTTAGTTCTTGGGCCGAGACTTCTCTTGTGGGTTTTGTGTGGCTTGGGCTGTGCTTATGGATTGAAATCTGGGCAATCTGTGCCCTGTCTAATATGGCCTGGCGGACCGGACCAAATTGAAGCCCCTTTTTTATTATTTTCTTTCTTTTCTTTTTCTCTTTTTCATTTGTTATTTTGTTTATTAATTATAATTAACATTGTTATTACCATTTTTTTTTGTTTGTTCTCTTACTGTCACTTATCTTTTTATTTGATGTATGCTTGATTTGTCGACTAAAATTCGACGTCAACACCCACCCAACGGCAACAAAAAATGAACCAACAAAACAAGAACCGAGCTACTCCACGCTCCTTCTCTCATAAATTAGTGACCCTTTAGATGGTTTTTTTTTTTTTTTTTGCTGAATAACTCTTATGACTATGTATGTTAACCCACAAGTGCGGGAGAGCACTAATCACCGGTGATGGTGACTTGGTAAGGGCTAATATTTCTACAAATGTGAGGTCATTGGCGATGGTAATGCGTGTATTTCGTTACGTGTGATAAGTAATGGATCTTATGCACTTTGATGGGGGTAATAGCGATGGTTTCGCCTACTTCCACAGAATGAGTCTTGACTGGTGCTAAGTGACGATCTTCTTAAAATAGGAATAACTCATGGTAGTCAGTAAAATCTTCAAAGTTACTGTTAAAGATATGTCTCGAATTTAAGCTCGAAAATGAAACTTTCCTAATTCGAGTAGATTTTCTATTTTGAATAGGTTTCTTAATTGAATTGTTTTCTTAATTGGAGAAGGTTTCCTATTTTGAATCTGCTCTTGCATATAAATAGGAAACAGATGTTCTTTGTAAAGATTATCAAAGAGGAGCTTCCGCTTGAAGAGAGTGTTGAAGCTGATTAAATTTTCGTGTAAGATTTGTGAATTCCTTCGTGAGATTGAAAGATTATTTCTGTGAGGAATTGTGGAGCTAGCACTTATGGGTTATTGAATGTAATTTGGGCTTGGGAAACGTTGAGTGTTTGAGTGACTCGAGTGTAGTTGTAATCTCTATTGTATCGCTTGATTTATAGTGGAATTCGTGCTGCTCTCCCCGTGAATGTAAGTTTCTACGACGGAACCACTTAAATCTGGTGTTCGATTTATTTCCTCATTCCGTCAATTTTATTGTTTCGATCGCTTAATTTTCTAACAGTAACATCGAGAGAGTAACCACGGCGATTAATCCTTCCTCCTCTTCCCTCTCCGGCACATGGAAAAATTATATGTAGAACCGCTGAAAAGGTTGTCAGGAGATAGAGTGGGCATTTGAATGGAAGAAAGGTGAGCTTTAATCTTTGATCAAGCAACCAATGTTTAAATGAGTTTTGATCTGCGGGGTTCATTCAGAATATAGCTGTTATATTTGTATATTCAAAATATCTCTTTTCAGTCCATTCTTCCTTTGTTTCGTAGCTGTTATTGGAAGGAAGAAAGAAAAGATTTTTATTTTGAATATTGACCTGAACATGTCATAAGGATATTATCTAACAAATTCAGGTATTTATGCATAGTTTCGTAATAGTATTCTCTGGCCAATGCCTACAATATAGTTGCTAAAAGCAATTCTGTACTTAGAGTTGAAAGCACAAAGTTTTTGTTGACCATGATAAGATTTTCATAATTAATTCTCCTAAACAGTGCCTGTGCTAAAAGCGTTCTTTCGCAAATGCTCGAATCATTTTACTGTGTATAGGAAAGCTGGCTTCTGCGGCGATAGAGCATCAAACTTCCAGGTGCACAAAACATGGACCTATTGCTAGGACAAAATGTTAGCAAAGGGTCATAAATTAAACCAGGACTCCAATCCAGACTAAGTTCTTAAGCAATTGGCAAATGATACTGCATACTCTATGTCAAAAAGTTAAAGACTCATCCTTCCACGAGCCCTAATCAAGTAAAAATGACAAAGGAGGGCCGATGCAATTATGAGTACGTCCTGTACATCAGCAGCAATCCTCTGTTCATCCTTTTTCGCTTTCTTTCTGTAGCTAAGCCTCATTTTCGGTTTTGTAGGGTTATGTGACCCTGGTGAACCGCTCTTTGCTGATGATAAGAACTAAACTCACAGGACTGAAGTATTCTTACAATCCTGGAAATTCCCATGGAAAGATGCCACCTTGCCTTGAGAAACCACGCAGAGATCGTCCATGCTTACAGATACTAGATGTTCATCGTGACTAACCAGCAAGTCAAGGTGAAAACAGGGCCATTAGCTGTGAAGACGATCCATCGTTGGTCAAATTGAAGAATTTTGGCGAGAAAATCAATCTCACCATCAGAATTCCTCTTTGGAACAAGACCAGAACTTGAATGAGCGCCTCAACCGCATCCAAATCCTACAGTTGCAGATTGTAAAAAACGCAAAATCATACTCATCAATCCTTGGACAAGAAACTAACGATTTACAAAGATAACACTTTAGTAGTCATTGGTCATTAAATCAGAACTTAAAGTCCACATTAATTATGTGCAAAGCCCAATAGCCTGTATAGATTACTGTCATACAAAACCACTTATCAGGCTAGCATAACTGTTCTATTCCCAATATTTTGCAACTTGGCACAATTAGATTGGTTTCTGTTCCATTATAAGTCAGATGTATGATGACAGAGGTTCCCTGTAGCTGTGATCACTGATTGATTTTACTGTATTTTCAATTTAAAGACTAGATTCCGAGAAGTTCAATGAGTGCAATAACAATAACAAGCTAACTAAAAATGTAATATAAGTCAAAGGGTGGAGAAAAATGAGTAAACTTACCAGATGATTGGATGGCTCCTCAAGCAAAACTATGCGAGACTTCTTGAAAGTAATTTTGGCAAATGCAATGATGCTTTTCTGACCACCAATTTATATGGTCAGAGCACCATGTTATATGTGCAATAACATCCAAAAAGTATTGGAGAAGTACACAGTGAACCACAATTCAGATTACAAATTAACTAACCTCCAATAGAGCTTCACAATCACAATGTCATACGAAAATTGCTTCAACAAAAATTTTTATATGTGCAACAGTAGCAGAGGGAGGAAATGTTCCAGACAAGTTATACATTGGTTGAAGCGCAATATTTCCAGTTAGACCAAAGGAACCCAAGTGAGCTCAAAGCTTTAGTTCCGAAACTCCCTGCACGAAGAATGCCACATAAGAATGTATTTTCAGATAAAATAACATCATGTATGACGAAATCATACTCCGTGGTGGAGTAAACGCAAACAACTAATAACTTTAAAGAAATGAACAGATTTGCTCCATAGGTCACTGCTGACAATGCAAACACAAAGGGAGGCAGCATACCGTTACAATCCCAACCAAATAAGCATGAGTATATTGGCTAAAATTCCTAGCAAGCGGTAAGCAATGGTTCCTAATCCAACAGAGATCAAGACCCAAATGGAAGGTGGTTTCCGAAGGTCGATCCTATCATGAATTGGAGTTGTATTGAAAGGCTGGAGCCATGAGCAGCCCCAGATAGACTGCTTAATACCACGAAGGATCATCATTAACCAAAAGAAGGTTCTCAATTCTAAAGAAAACCATAAAAAAGAAACTGCATCACCTTCTTCACAATCATATCACAGCTTCCACATAACTAATCATGTTATTAGATTTTGAGAGAGATTATTCTTATTTAGTTCCTAATCACTAGGAGAAAATTTAGAACAAATCAATGCACCTTACAAAATTAAACGCTTCTTCCTTTCTTGTAAATTGTAAAAAATGACACATAACATTGACAGCGTTAGCCCAACCTCAACAACGTTCCCAAGTGATCCTTCCAAGAGATTTTGCCAATACATATCACAATGGTATTTGCAAAACAGCCACATTGAATGAGGTAGGGCACGAGAAAAGATGTTGGGAAGAGAACATACAACAAACGCTAAAAATGCAGAGGAATATGATAGTGGAACGCTATGATTCTTCGTGATTCTCACACAAAGCATAGGGCATTTTTATTCACAGTAAGTATGGTGGGTCACTCAAGTGAAAAATAAAATATGTCATCAAGAGGCAGCACTATGATCATTTCGTCCTACAGTTTATTGTCCAACAAAATAGAGGTGATCCAACCGAACAAGAACACCCTCCCAAATGTCAATGGGGGAACATCTATCATGGGAAAATATCAATTTGTATTACGCATTGAATTGAGGAAGCAGAATCAATTGATGCATTCAAAACCAAAAACTTACCCGAACCTTAGAAAATGAACTGTAGATGGAAGAAGGAATAACGAAATCTTAGCAAATGAAGCGAAAGTGGATCTATTTCACTTCAGTGGATCTAACGGTAATCAATGTAGATGAAATGCATCTCTTGGATGAGTGGCCAGTGAGTTTTGAGCATCGATATGTCATAATCTTGCATTGATTTATGTTCAATAGTTGGAGGGAGGGAGGGAGGCCATCCTCTGGCAAGTACCTCAACTTCGGGCAATTGATATTCCCTAACCTTTGGAGAGAGGAGAGATGATTACGAAGAACGCTTGATAGTCTTTCCCCATTCCTCATATTTGCAAATGTGAAGATGGGTTAGAAAGGGAAGGAAAGAGAAGACTCCAGGCATCCTCCTCATCCTCTGAAGGAACCCAAGTGAGCTTCACAATGTCATACGAAAATTGCTTCAACATAAAATTTACATATGCAACAGTAGCAGAGAGGGAGGAGATGTATTAGACAAGGTATAAATTGGTTGAAGAGCAAGATTTCCAATTACACCAAAGGAACCCAAGTGAGCTTGAAGCTCTCGTTCCAGAACTCCCTGCAGGAAGAATGCCACATAAGAAGGTATTTTCAGATCAAATGACGTGATGTATGACGAAATCATATTCCGCAGTGGAGTAAATGCAAATGCAAACCCAGAGGTCACTATTGACAATGCAAACCCAGAGGCAGGCAACATCATTGTAAGCTCAACCAAACAAGCATAAGTATATTGGCTAAAAATTTCTATCAAGCTGTCAGCAGTGGTTCCTAAACCACTAGAGATCAAGACCCAAACAGAAGGTGATTTATGGAATATCAATGCTGTCATGACTAGGAGTTGTATTGAAAGCTTGGAGCCATGAGCTGCCACAGAATTTTATCCCAGATCAACTGCTTAATACTACGAAGAATCATCATCAACAAAAAGAAGGTTCTCGATTCTAAGGAAAACCACAAAAAAAAAAAATGCATCCCCTTTCTTCACAATCACACCACAGCTTCCACATAACTAATCATGCTTTTAGATTTTGAAAAATATTATTTTTATTTAGATCATATTCAACAGAAGAAAATTTAGAACATATCGGTGCACCAAATAAATTTAGTTGCTTCTTCTTCTTCTCTCTTTTTTTTTTTTTTGGTTAAATTGAAAAAAATGACACAAAACATTGACAACGTTAGCCCTACCTCAACAGCGTTCCCAAGTGATCCTTCCAAGAGATTTCGTCAATACAGATATCTGCAAAATAACCAGAGTGAATGAGTTAGGGCGCAAGAAAAAAGATGTTGGGAAGAGAACATACAACAAATGCTGAGAATGCAGAGGAATATGATTGTGGAACGCTATGATTTCTCCGTGATTCTCATGCAAAGCATAGTTCATTTTCATTCACAATATGTTTGGGCATCAAGCAGAGTTCCAGATACGGCGTCGATTACTCGATTGTCCAACGAAACAGAGCTCATCCAACCCAACGCAAACACCCACCCAAAGGTCAATCACAAATTTATGGGAAACATCTCCATGGGAGAAAAATCAGTTCGTATCACGCATCGAATTGAGGAAGCAGAATGGAAATTGACGCCTTCAAAACCGAAAAACTTACCCGAACCCTAGAAAACTGACTGTACATGGGAAGAAACAATTCATTGGACCCGATCATGATCGATCTTGATGTAAGGGATGTCTTGGATGAGGGGCCAGTAGTGGCCAGTGAGTTTTGAGCATCCTTCTTTCAGAATCTGGCATCCATATATGGACAATTGTTGGAGGGAGGGAGGGAGGCCATCCTCTGGCAAGTACCTCAACTTCGGGCAATCGGTAATCCATAACCTTTGGAGAGAGGAGAGATGGTTGCGAAGACCGCTTGATAGTCATTCCGCATATTTCCCAAGTAAAGATCAATTAGAGAGGAAGGGAAGAGAAGACTCCAGGCATCCTCCTCCTCCTCCTCTGAAGGAAACCACTCCTTCTCTCCCTCCCCTCCCCTCCCATGCTGATTCCGTCAATTGTCAGATAGTGGAGGGATGTGAGGAGGGGTAAACCCCATTCTCTCACTGGCTGCTTCAGATTCTCGCACCCTAAAATTATAAGGGCCTGCAAATTGGGAGGCAAACCTCCTTTGGGCAAGCATTTGATATTTTGGCAATCGGCGATTTGTAGAAATTGGAGGGACGTAAGATGATACCACTAATTTGGTAGTGACTTTATCTTTGGACAATCACCAAATGAAAGATGCATCAGGGTGATGGGAAGGGGAGGGAAGTCCTCTATCTCCAATGCTGGACAGTGCCCTATATGCAATTTAGTGAGATGGGAGAGTGTGTAAAAGCATCGTGGTAGGCTTCCTAGATTCTTACACTCGTGAAGAATCATATGTTTGAGGAATTCCATGGTGAACCCTTCCAGCGACTCCACTCCCTCACACTCCCAAATTTCAAGTTTCTTTAGAGCAGCAAGTCTACCCTCGACAAACTGAAAGGATGTCAGTTGACTTTCAGGTAGAGACTTCGGGTTATTACTGCTAGAGTCATATGGAGAAATAGTTACTCTCATGAGTTTTGGACACTTTCGAATTATTAAATTTCTGAGTGTGTGCATCTTACTTAGAAGCTTTTCTAAACTCATGCAATCCATCAATTCCATCATTTCAAGGTTGCAAGGTAGCTCTATTTCTCCTTCTCCAGCCACAAAAGATGTGAATCGACGACAGCTTTGGATGGCTAATTCTTGGAGGCAAGTAAGATTTCACGTTTCATTTCCATCTGACCACAAGTGTGTTATCTTGTCACATCGTCCTATACGAAGCTCCTTCAGCTTGGCCAGACTGCTCATAAACTCATCATCAAAGCAAACAAGCTCCGCAAAATTCCAAATTTGGAGAATGGTTAAAGAAGTTAGGTTGACAAAACTCTTCAAGATCTCCTTGTTACAATCCTCAAGGTATAACTCACAGAGAGATGGAAGACAAACCTCAATGGTTGAGTTATTCAAATGCGGGCACGATCGAATTTCAAGCTTCATGAGACGGTCAAGTTGACAAGGCAATGTCCCGACCAACGAAAAACAACTTCGGACGACACGATGCTGAAGACAGGAGAATGGGACTTCTTCTTCTGGGCCCCCGGCGTAACGAGACCAATCCTTCCATGCCAACATCTCTTCAAACTTCAAAGTTGTTAAGGATGGAAAAGGCCTTTTCCCACCGTAAAATTCAGGGCCTATCATGCTTACTGCTTGTAGACCTTTGAGAGATAATTCTCTAAGTGAAGGTAGTTGTCCAAGTGATGGTAGCGATGAGACATTAGGACAGTCTCGCAAGCATAAAGACACTATTTTATTATAGGATGGACTATCTAACCATGGGGGGAATCTTGCACCACCATAGTATGAGATAGTGAGATTTTCAAGATTAGTATGAGGTCGCAGAGAGTGAAGCACCTGTAATTCGTGCTTATCATTCTTAAGATTTCCAAAATCCTCATCCCAATTCAAGAATAAGTTGCTTAGGCCTTGCTTTCCAAACAAATTAGCATCAATACCATCTCTAACTTCTTCAACCTTCTGCAATTCTGATATGAATAATTCTCCTTGAAGATACGACAAGTTCTTTAACTCTTTTAACTGTGACCCTTTCTCTAGCCCTACCACAAACTTGGACAAGATCGTAAGATTCTTCAAATTACCGATACTTAATGGCATCTCTTTTAGACTTTTTGTATCTCTAATGTCAAGAAACTGTAAGCTGACCATTTTTGTGAGCTCTGGAGGCAACATGGAAAGCTTTTGACAACCTCTTAAGATCAAAGCTTGTAATTTGGGCAAGGCAACAATTGACTCGGGTAGCCTTTCAATATCCGTGTACGAGAAATTGAAATATCGAAGATGTTTTAAATCGCCAACACAATTGGGTATCTCTATGATGGAACAATGACATAATGAGAACATCCTTAGGTATCTCAATTCTTTTAGCAAGTCATGTAGCACTTTGTTGGAAATATGGAATTTGTCATCCAAACCAAATCTATCACGTAGTAGCATTAAACTTCTCAGTACCTTCATACCTTTATATGCTCTCAAGCATTTTGATGTAACAAACTGCGATGAGATGAATGATGCATAACGAGCTTTCTTAAGAGATGCATCATCTTCATCACCTGCCCGCTAAGAGTCCCCTGAGCTAAAGCATGTCCCACCCACAATTGACTTTGCTAGATCATTCAAAAGATCATGCACTGAAAACTTAGATGAGTCGACACTTGCTTGTTGAAGAAATGATCTGGATACTAGCTCATCGAAGTGATCCCTTCCCAATCTCAAGATATCCCCCTTGCTTTTTGTCCATCTAAAAAGCCTTCCGCTAACCATAAGAGTACCAACTCATCTCTCTCAATTTCGTAATCCTTGGGAAATACTACACAATAAGCAAAACATGTCTTCAAATAAGAAGGAAGATGGACATAGCTCAATTTTAAAACTGGGAGAACCTCATCATCCTCTGCTTTCGGAAGATTCCATATTCTGCTATTTAAAGTATCTTCCCATTCATCGGGATTCCTTCTATTACGTAGGGCACCGCCCAACATCTTTGCTGCCAAAGGTAAACCTTTACATCTTTCAGCTATTTTCTTGCCAATTGTTACAAAATCTGGGTGGCTCTCAAAATTTGTTGCTCCAAGAGCATGAAAGGCTAATAACCTTGTACAGTTATCAAGGGACAATTCCTTCAAAGGATACGATGAAGCTCCTGTTATGGAAACGACAGCAAGGTTACGAGTCGTGATGATGATCTTGCTTCCCTTAGCCCCCACTTCAAATGGCTTTAAGAGGGCGGTCCACTTTTCGTACTTCTCATTCCAGATATCATCTAAAACCACAAGAAACTTCTTTTCCGGATAGACTGTCCCTCAACTTAACTTGAAGCTCATTAAGATCTTCATCCTTGTAGGAAAACTCGGTGATTGAGTGCAAAATAGTCTTTGTTATGTCGACAACATAAAAAACGTCTGAAACACAAACCCATGCTCTCTTCTCGAAACATCTATTCACTCTGGCATTATGATACAGCTGCTGAGCCAAGGCCGTCTTTCCGATACCGGCCATCCCAACAATGGGGACTATGCTCAATGTGGTATCATAATTTTCGACCTCACTTATCAATAATTCGAGTATCTGTGCTTCTTCCTTCTCCCTACCAAAAAATTGAGGCTCCGGTAGAGAAGTGGTCGGATCCCTTTTGCTGGTGTAATTGGAATTGTCCGCAACATTCTCTCTCAAGCTTAGATGAGCCTTTCCGATGACAATCACTTCCAACCTGCCATTGATCTCTTGTACCTTGGTTTCAAACACAAGTGAGCGCGGTCGGCCAAAGAAAGAGAACTTCCATTTCTCCAGGCCTCTGCTTGTGCTGGATTCTACCTCTGACTCAACTTGAGCGGCTTTGATTGCAAATTCATCGAGCAAGTCTTCCATGTCATAGGCCAAGTCCCTAACATTGTCCAGCCACAACTTCACTGTAGGGTTACCGCTGAGTTGCTTGTCTTCTGCATCAGCCAGCACTACATTAATTATGACTAGCATACCCTTCCACTTCTCGAGCAGGGCGATGCTGATTCCTTCCCGTTGCGCATAGTCCAATGTGAGAGAAGTCAACTTGTCGAACAGGACCTGAAAGAAGGAAGCCAAGAAGGAACCTAAAATGACCTCTGCAATGGCCATGGGTGAATCAGTCACTGTAGAGAACAACAAATGTGTTACGCTGAAGCAAAGTGAAAATGAGCTAATGGAGAGAGAAAACTATGAAGTCTAGGAAGACTATTAAGACCTAGACTTTCAAGGACGCACATCAGAGGTTTTGTCTGGAAAATGAAGCAAAAGTGAAGAAGTGCTGATGGGAAAGAAACTTCAATAGATTCTAGACAAAGACTTTGTAGGACGCAAATTGACTTTGTTGCTTCGCTTGTCACATCCCTCCTCTTCCATCCCTACGTGAATGTCTTGTCTTCCATTACCAACAGAATTCCCACGCGTTGCATGGGTGCTATTTTTTTATTTTATTTTTTGTGAATGAGATATTATTTGACAATTAGCACTGATTATTGTTCTCTTGCTCAAAATTAAAATACTATAATTTTCGTCCAACTTTTTGTCATTTTTCACCATATTGTCATTTTTCATTCATTAATCTCTATTCTACTTGTAAATTGGAATTATGTCTAGATTTTCATTTAAATTTTCAAATTTAATTTTAATAGATGGAAAAAGAGCGAAAAGAAAAACAAAAAAACAAAAACAAAAAAAGAAAAAGAAAAACAGCAAAAAACTGATATATATAAAAAAAAAAAATGGAAGAACGGGGCAAAAATACTCTTCGTGACTTGCGGAGAGTTCC
>BCNH02000002.1:5488509-5503407 GCA_001662345.2 Metrosideros polymorpha var. glaberrima
AAAACAAAAAAACAAAAACAAAAAAAGAAAAACAGCAAAAAACTGATATATATATAAAAAAAATGCAAGAACGGAGCAAAAATACTCTTCGTGACTTGCGGAGAGTTCCCCTTGACATTTTTGTTTTGGCTTTTTTAAATGAAGATAAAATCTAAAATTATTAACATGCAAGATATGATTTCCTAGATTTTCCAATTAATAACACGTGATTTATGAAAGGAAATGTGCAAATATGAAAATTAATAATAATGCACTCCAAATGGCCTAGATGTGCATGATAATGCTTGTGTATGAAAATTCTAATTTTTCTAATATAATTGTCCCGATACAAATATAATGCAATTCTATCCTAAGATGTAATGAAAAATCATAAAATAGAGATCCGAGTTTTGGCTCAAACAAGTACGCGTGCAGATGTATCACCTCATTAAAACAACTAGGCCAGATTAAGATCAACAAATCACCATGAATTATGCAATCAAGCCCTGGCCAGCAATTATTTGACATCAACTTCCCCCAATTTTGTTATTAAACTTGCAATCGGGATTATAGGTAGGCATGAAATCGGTTTAAGAACCAAAATTTTGTTGCTGCTGTTGCCTCTTCTTTTGCTCAAAAGATTTCTTTTCCCTCCATTAATCGAAAGATTTCAGAAACAATGGGTGGTTGCTCTCGTGTGATAAATGTCTACCAAATGTTTTAGGGAGCGAAGTTATTTATGGCTGCATCAGTTTGAGGGAAAAATAGAGCAAGGAGATAGACGTCTTTTACCTATTCCGAGTAGACTTTTTGGAGCTAACCGGTGAATGGGATTAGATCAACGATAGCAATCCAACCAGCACGAGCGCCAGGTTCGGACGAGTAGGCAGAGAGCAGTGTTGAGCAGGGGGACGAGCGCTAGGTTCGGCGCTTCACGGAGTATGCATGTAAATTCAGCTACGGCGAGCAATAATATCAATGGAGCTATGGCTTTACAGGTTTGCAGGGATTGGGCAGATCAAAGATGGTGGCGACTGGCGACAATCAACCTGCATGCAAGAAGTGAATTGAATGAAAGTGGAGTTTGTGGGCGTGAGTTTGATGCTGATGATGACTGTGGTTGAAGAAAGAGTGAGGCGGTGTGGCTTTAAAGTAAACGAGGAGGAGAACCAAGATGATTCTGCGTGGGCGCTATTTTCTCGGACATTCCCATTTTTCTTCCTTCTTTTTTTTTTCTTTTTTTCTATTTAGCTTTGGGAATAAATTCGAAGGAACCTAATCCCATTTGTCGAAATTCTGCTATATGCTTATAAAATGCTTCAATTGCAATAAACTTTTTTTTTTTTTGGAGGAAAACAGATCCATTTTTTTAGAAAATATACGAAGACGAACTTTGGGCAAAATTGAGGTATTAACAAGTCTTATCTCTTGACTGATTATTTCTGAGCTATTTATACTTACTTTGGTAACCTAAGTTTCCTTAATTTTAGGAGGTGTCGGGTCAACGGACGATCCTTCCCATACGTGGCTATAAGCGCTTGCTTATTGCCTAAGTTTCTACTCTTTACATGGTAAAGAGTAGAAACCCAAGTTAGTTCGACTTAAGAGTCACAGAGAGATTTTTTTAGGGTCCAACCAAATTTCACGAATCAATAAATTCGATAGTTTTTATTATTCGCGGTTGGCAAACCTTCAGTTTACCCATGGATGTGAGGAATAATGGAAGCTATGTATATGCTAAAACAATTATTGGATCATGTTCAACAATAGTGACCACAGATCGGTCCCGTATATGCTAAAACAAATTATGGAATTGGTAGGACCTTACCTTAGCCTTTTTTCTCCCCATATCTAATCAAGCATAGCACTTAGGATCAAGACCCCCCACAAATGCAATAATTTGTGTTTCATCCACCAATTATTCAAGGCCAAAATAGTACACACGATATACAATTTCGCTAAACACATAAGTGGTTAGGCGCTTTTCAATTCACCAAAATTGTGAAATTAACACATATGTTATCGTATCTACTTACTTGATTCAAATGAAAATGTTAGACTATTTTTCATTCGAAAAGAAGAACACTTAAGACTCATACGGTACAATTGATTATCATCATAAAATTAGCCAATACTATTTCGAATACTTTATCATTAAATTTTTAGATATTGTGAGTTATAAGAACCAACAAGAACCGAGAATCTAAATATGCACGAGCGGAATACGTGATGCGCGTGGACATGGGATGGCTCATGGGGGTTTATCAACTCGTGAACTTTTGTGTGCGTGTGAGAGAGAGAGAGCCATATTATTACATCAAGTTGGAGTCTCCCATGTCTTGCACGGTCTTTGCTTTCTTAAAGAAAAATTCGATTCTCTTCTTTGAGTGGATATGTCTTGCACGGTCTTGCTTTCTTAAAGCAAAATTCAATTTTCATTTTTGAGTGGAGGTGTCTTGCACTTATCTTCCTTTGTTAAAGCAAAATTCGATCCTCTTGCACGATCTTGATTTCTTAAAGCAAAATTCGATTCTCTATTTTTAGTGGGAGACCAATCTGACATGGAAAATTTTCTGCAAGACATAATTCATGATTAATTACGATTAAGAATTTGAAGAACAATTAAACTTACTTATTCTCAGTGAGCGCACGATTCATGGTGAATTATTTTGAAATTTTAACATAAAATTGTGGGCGGTTCCACACCTGGAATCAAGAACCAGACCGGTACTCACCGGTTCCAATAAATTGGAACTAGATTTTTGTAATTCGATCGATGTGACCTACGTCCACGGGGAGAGCAGTAACGAATTCCACTATAGATCAAGTGATAGAAGAGAGATTACAATCACACTCAAGTCACTCAAACACTCTCGGTGTCCCAAGCTCCAATTACATCCAATAACTCAAATAGTGTTTAGCCCTAACAATTCCTCACAAAATAATCTCTCAATTCACATAGGAATTAACAAATCTTACCACAATATTTAATTAGCTTCAACACTAAAAGCTCATAGGGTGTAATTCATGAAGAAGTCGCCTCTTGATATTCTTCACAAAAAACATCCAATTCTTATAAATAAGCAAGAATTAGATCCAAAATAGGAAACATTCTTCAACTAGGAAACCTATTCAAATTAGCAAATCTACTTGAATTAGGTAACTTCCTTTCTTTTGCCTCAAACTCGAGACATATTTTAATAGTAATTTCTCTTACTTGTACACATTTGTACAGGGTAACCAGATTTGTGTGCCCAAAATATCCTAATATACAGCCAAAATACTCTTGCTACTTCTTGAGTGATCCATTGAAATTTGAGCACTTCTTGGACACTTTTGGGATGGAATGTGGCAAGAGAGCATGTGGAAATGAGGCCCTTTCCAAATTTGGTAACCAAGTTTACTTCATGTAGCTGCTGGATTGAAAAACTTTGTGACTCTGAAACCTTTTTATAATTAAAATAAAGTTTCCTCCCACATGAATTTGAGTTTTCCCTAATCCTGTCACATAAGAAGAAACTGAGACTTTCAATAGCAAGTTTAATGTACTGATCACTGCAATTCTATTAAATTCAACTCTGGTAAGAAGATGGATCAATTGATAAAAGTTCATGTTGTGATTTTGGTTTCTTTTATGTCATTTATTTCTAACATAAGATGGTATTACTCAATACCCTGGATTTCATATCACTTGCTCTATTACCCATTTTGGTCACAATTATTTGTGAAGTGTGATTCAATCAACTATAGAAAGGCACATCAATTAGTTTGCACAATTGATTTCTGAATCTTTCAGCTTTGAATCCTACAAGTTTGCATTTCCACTATTTTCAAGGGAGACAAAGCTTTTTGCAGTATATAGTACCGGTACCAGGAGATTCCCTTGGAAGAGAGAATGGGAAAATCAGAACTAGATGAATATGGCTTTTCTTGGTAACAAATAATCATCACTTTGCTCAAAAGAGAGCCTTGAAGAAACCAGTTTCACAAGGATATTAATCATTCTTAACATAGATATTTAGAGGCGGAGAGAGAGAGAGAGAGAGAGAGAGAGAGAGAGAGAGAGAGAGAGGAAAAGGAAAGGAAAAATAAAAAAAATCAAAAAAGTATTAAAATATTATTTAAAAAATTTCACGTCAGTGTGATCGTGCTATGTCAGTGTTGGCAGGCCAAAATTGGCCAAATGGATTGAATTAATACAAATGCTAAAGGTTTAAGACTCAAGTGGCAAAAAAAAATTTAGAATTGAGTTGACATAATTACAATAAGTTTATGACTTTTTTGATAATTTTCCCCATTATTTTGCCTAGCCTGTGAGGCTGTGATCCTTCTGAGTCCTGATCATCTGCAATCTTTTGTCCCCTTCAATCAATTTAGTATTAGTCTAATGCAAGTTGCATGATCCTGATGATAGCTCATTGATGCAAGAATGATTGTTTATTGTATAATTAATATTATTATATGGTTGGAATCTTGAGGGGCCTATTTCTTTTTAATTATCTCAGGTACTCCCGTAATGAAAACCCCACCATTTGGTAAAATATAAGAGTCCCATGCCAGATCGTGATGCTGTACATTCTTCAAATTATTCATACTCAGCGACAAAGTATTATTCAATTTCAAAATACTGCTTGAATTTGACCCATTGATTGCCATTGTAGAACTACAAGCTCGATGATTATTTAGAAACTGGGGGAAAAATTATTTGAATCTTTTTTGCATGTTTCGACAAAGTAAAATGAAAAGTATATACTTAAAAAAACGGTGATTATCATTATACGAAAAGTTTGGGGATTAAGGTACACTAATGATTGCCGAATTAGGCAATCTAGATCATTACATTTTTGCTTCTTCTTTTTTTAAAATAATCCTAGACACAAGTGTGGAAATCCAACTGCCCAAAAACCCATGGGACATCATGCAATTGAAAATACTATCTAATCGTTTGGAGGAAATATATGAAGTGAAAATACTTTGTTCAGATCTAATTCTATCATCCTTGTGAGCCACTTACCGTACCATACAACATTCTAATCTATAGAGGCACCATCCCAAAGGATTTTGGGCAATTTGATGCATATTGTGCAAATTAACGATGTGATGACATAAAATAAACTTTGAGGAGCAAATCAATTGAAGAGACTAAGTTTTAACGGGCAATCTATATGTATTCCTCATGTCTTTATTTTCAGATAAGGTTTTCATATCGTACAGAACCTGAGAAAGTTGGTTTTATATATATAGGTGCTGGTTGAGAATTTCTTGCTTCAAGTAATAACCAACTCTAAAATGATTCAGTCACAAAAATAAATAAATATGTATCGAAGCAAAGTAAAAGCCCCAGATTTTTTCTTTAATTCCCTGGCTTTCGCTACTCGCCATTTTCATTAATCAACACAATTTGAATCATGCTGTCATTTGTATTGGAGACTCTTCAACTTGAACAATAACATATGGCATGAGATGAACATAACAAAATTAAAAAATCTGGAAAGGAATGATCAATTAGTCCTGAATAAAAGTTATATTTCATGCATAGTAAACAACTATAAGAGTGATCAGACAAACAAAATTATATGTACACCCACCCGGCAGTAACCAAAAATGAACAGACAAGACAAGAACCGGGATACTTCACTTTCCTACTCTCAGAAATTCGTGACCCTTTTGATGTTTTTTCGTTTTCTTTTTTGCTGAATTAACTCTTATGATCATGTTAAGCCACAAATAAAGGAGAAACCTAATCACCGGTGATTGTGACTTGTTGGTACGGGCTGATAATCTACAAAAGTGAGGTCAAGAGATCGAAACCATTTGGGGATGGTATCGTGTGTATCTCATTATGTGTGATTGGTTCTGGACCTTTGGCACATTGATGGGTTAATGGCGACGGGGCTCGCCTACTTCCCAAAGAATGGGTCATGGATGTTGCTGAGTGACGAGCTTCTCGGAATAAAAGTATCTCATAGCAAACGCAGAATCCTCAAAGTAACATCCAAAGAATAGCTACCGCGATTGATCCTCCCTCCCTTCCCCCTCTGCATAGGAAAAATAATATGTAGGATTGCTTCAAATGTTGTCAAGAGATGGAGTGGGTATTTGAATAGAAGAAAGATGAACTAGGCAACAGTTTGTATATGGGTTTTGATGTGCAGGGTTCATTCAGAATTTAGCTGTTATATTCACATAAACCTCTGTTTTCAATCCATTATTCCATCTGTACAGTAGTTGTTATTGGAAGAAAGAAAGCATCGTATTCTGTATATTGACCTGAACATGTTAAAGGATATCATCTAATGGATTCAGGTATTTATACAGAACTTTGATACTGCATACTTGATGTAATAAAACTTTAGACTCATCCTTCCACAAGCCCTAATCAAGTTTAAACGATAAACGAGGGCTAATATAACTGTGAGTACGTCCTGTATATCAGCAGCCATCCTCTCTCCGTCCTTTTTCGCTTTCTCTCTGTAGCTCAGCCTCAGTTTCTGTTTTGTATGGTAATGTGACCCCGGTGAACCGCTCTTTGCTGATGACAAGAACTAAACTCGTCTGATTCTATGAGGACTGAAGTATGTTCTTATAAATCCTCGAAATTCCAGTGGAAAGGCGACACCTTGCCTTGAGAAACCACCCAGTCCCAGAGTTCGGCCACGCTTACAGATATTAGATGCTCATCATGACTAACCTGCAAATCAAAGTGAAAAGAGGGCTATTAGCTGTGAAGACAATCCATCGTTGGTCAAATTGAAGTATTTTGGCAAGAAAATCAATCTCACAATCAGAATTCCTCCTTGGACCAAGACCAGACCTTGAATGAGTGCCTCAACCACATCCAAATCCTACAGTTGGGGATAGTAAAAAACGCAGAGTCATACTCTATCTTTAGACAAGAAACTAACAATTTACAAAGATAACATTTTAGTAGTCACTGGTCATTAAAGCAGAACTTAAAGTCCACATTCATAAACAAAGAAATTTCCACATTAATTATGTGCAAAGCCCAATAATGCCTATAGGCACAGATATCTGAACTACTTGGTATTATAGATTACTGTAATAAAAAAACACTTATTAGGCTAACATAAATGTTCTATTCCCAATATTTTGCCAGTTGGAACAATTAGATTGGTTTCTGTTCCATTATAAGCTAGATGTAAGATGGCAGAGGCTCCCAGTAGCTGTGATCACTGACTGGTTCTACTGTATTTTCAATGTAAAGACCAGATTCCAATAAGTTCAATTAGTGCAAGAACAACGACAAGCTAACTGAAAAAGTAATCAAAGTCATAAAATGGAGAAAAATGAGTAAAACTTACCAAATGATTGGATGGCTCGTCAAGCAAAACTATGTGAGATTTCTTGAAAGTTATCTTGGCAAATGCAACTGTGCTTTTCTGAGCGCCTATTTATATGGTCAAAGCACCATGTTATATATGCAATAACATCCAAAAAGCCTCGAAGAAAGTACACAGTGAAGCACAATTCAGATTACAAATTAACTAACCTCTAATAGAGCTTCACAATGTCATATACGAAAATTGCTTCAATAAAAAGTTTACATATGCAACATTAGCAGAGAAGGAGGAGATGTATTAGACAAGGTATATATTGGTTGAAGCGCAAGATTTCCAGTTACATCAAAGGAACCCAAGTGAGCTCAAAGCTCTAGTTCCGTAACTCCCTGCAGGAAGAATGCCACATAAGAAGGTTTTTCAGAAAAAATGACATAATGTATGACGAAATCATATCACACGGTGGAGTAAATGCAAACAACCGATACTTTAAAGAACTGAATAGATTCGCCCCAGAGGTCACTGCTGACAATGCAAACTTAGAGGCAGGTAGCATATCTTTACAATCTCTACCAAACAAGCATAGGTACATAGGCTAAAAATTTCTAGCAAGTTGGGAGTAACAGTTCCCAACCCTCAAGAGATCAAGACCCAAACGGAAGGTGAGTTATGGAATATCAATGCTGTCATGAATAGGAGTTGTATTGAAAGCTTGGAGCCATGAGCTGCCTCTAAATTTTATCCCAGATTGACTGCTTAATACTACGAAGAATCATCATCAGCAAAAAGAAGGTTCTCGACTCTAAAGAAAACCCTTAAAAAAAAACAAAACACTGCAACCTATCAAGCTTCCACATAACTAATCATGTTAGCAGATTTTGAAAAAGATGATTCTTATTCAGATCATATTCACTAGAAGAAAATTTAGAACATATCAGTGCACCAAATAAATTTAATTGCTTCTTCTGTTTTCCTTTTTCTTTTTTTGGTTAATTTGCAAAAAAAAAAAAATGACACGAAACACTGACAGCATTAGCCCTACCTCAATGGTGTTCGCAAGTGATCCTTCCAAGAGATTTTTCCGATGCAGATTACAATGGTATCTGCAAAAATAACCAGAGTGAATGAGGTAAGGCGCAAGAAAAAAGATGTTGGGAAGAGAACATACAACAAACGCTAAGAATGCAGAGAAATATGATTGTGGAACGCTATGATTCTCCGTGATTCGCATGCAAAGCATAGTGCATTTTCAATCACAATATGTTTAGCAGAGTTCCATATACGGCATCAATAATATAGCAAGAGGCAGCACTATGAGCAATTCATCCTTCACTCGATTGTCCAACGAAACAGAGCTCATCCAACCCAACGCAAACACCCACCCAAAGGTCAATCGCAAATTTATGGGAAACATCTCCATGGGAGAAAAATCAGTTCATATCATGCATCGAATTGAGGAAGCAGAATGGAAATTGACGCCTTCAAAACCGAAAAACTTACCCGAACCCTAGAAAACTGACTGTACATGGGAAGAAACAATTCATTGGACCCGATCATCATCAATGAAGATGATCGGGATGTCTTGGAGGAGGGGCCACTAGTGGCCAGTGAGTTTTGAGCATCCATCTTTCACATTCTCGCATTTGTCTATCCACAAGTATTGGAGGGAGGGAGGCAGGCCATCCTCTGGCAAGTCCCTCAACTTCGGGCAATCTATAATATATAAAGATTCCAAAGAGGAGAGATGGTTGCAGAGACCGCTTGATAGTCTTTCCACATTCTTCACATTTTGAATGTGAAGTCCGGTTAGAGAGGAAGGAAAGAGAAGACTCCAGGCATCCTCCTCCTCCGAAGGAAACCACGCCCTCTCTCCCTCCCCTCCCATGCTCGTTCCGTCGATTGTCAGCCACTTGAGGGATGTGAGGAGGGGTAAGCCCCATTCTCTCACTGGCTGCATCACATTCTCGCACCTTACAATTATAAGGAACCGCAAATTGGGAGGCCAACCTCCTTTGGGCAAGCATTTGATATTTTGGCAATTAACAATTACTAGTGTTTGGAGGGAGGTAAGATGATGCCACTGATTTGGTAGAGACTTTATCTTCGGACAATTAATGAGACGGAATTTTGAGAGGGTGATGGGAAGGGGAGGGAAGTTCCCTATCTCCAGTGCTGGACAGTCCCTTATATACAAAAGAGTGAGATGGGAGTGCATGCGAAGGCATTGTGATAGGCTTATCAGATTCTCACATTCATAAATAAACAAAGAATTCAGCGATTCTACGGCAATCTTTTCCAGCGACTTCACTCCCTCGCACTCCCCAATATGTAGTGCCTTTAAAGTAGCAAGTTGAGGCATTGGGTTATTGCTAGTGGGGTCATCTGGAGCAATATTTAATCCCTTGAGTTTTGGACACTTCTCAATTAACAAATATCTGACGGTGTGCATCTTGCTTGGGAGCTTTTCTACACTCGTGCAATCCCTCAATTCCATCCTTTCAAGGTTTGAAAGCAGCTCTATCTCTCCTTCTTTTGCCACAAAAGACGTGAATTGAGGACAGCTTTGGATGGCCAATTTCTGGAGGCAAGTAAGATTTCGCGTTTCATTTCCATCTTGCCACAAGTATGTTAGCTTCTCACACCATCCTATATGAAGCTCCTCTAGCTTGACCAAGCAACTCATAAATCCATGATCAAAACAAACAAGCTCTGCAAGATTCTCAATTCTGAGAATGGTTAGAGAAGTTAGGTTGACAAAGATCTTCAAGATCTCCTTATTACAATC
The DNA here is from genome assembly GCA_001662345.2 of Metrosideros polymorpha var. glaberrima. Taxonomy (NCBI): domain Eukaryota; kingdom Viridiplantae; phylum Streptophyta; class Magnoliopsida; order Myrtales; family Myrtaceae; genus Metrosideros; species Metrosideros polymorpha. Next base: position 5,498,572 of record BCNH02000002.1, read on the forward strand.
CTCAAAATATAACTCGCGTAGAGATGGAAGACAAACCGCACCGGTTGAGTTATTTAAAAGCGGGCATGAACGAATTTCAAGCTTCATGAGACAATCAAGTTGGCAAGGCAGTGTCCCGATTAATGAAGGACAACTCCGGACGACAAGATGCTGAAGACAAGAGAATGGGACTTCTTCTTCTCGGCCCTCGGCATAATGAGACCAATCCTTCCATGCCAACATCTCTTCAAACTTCAAAGTTGTTAGGGATAGAAAAGACCTTTTACCTCTGTAAAATTCAAGGCCTATCATGCTTACTGCATGTAGACCTTCAAGAGATAATTCTCTAAGTGAAGGTAGTTGTCCAAGTGATGGTAGCGATGTGACATGAGGACAATACCGCAAGCATAAAGACACTATTTTATTATAGGATGGACTATCTAACCATGAGGGGAATCTTGCACCACCATAGTATGAGATAGTGAGATTTTCAAGATTAGTGTGAGGCCGCAAACAGTGAAGCACCTGTAATTCGTGCTTATCATTCCTGAGATTTCCAAAATCTTCATCCCAATTCAAGAATAAGTTGCTTAGGCCTTGCTTTCCAAACAAATTAGCATCAATAGCATCTCTAACTTCTTCAACCTTCTGCAACTCTGATATGAATAATTCTCCTTGAAGATTCGACAAATTCTTTAACTCTTTTAATTGTGACCCTTTCTCTAGCCCTACCACAAACTTGGACAAGATCGTACGATTCTTCAAATTACTGATGCCCAATGGCATCTCTTTTAGACTTTTTGTATCTCTAATGTCAAGAAATTGTAAGCTGACCATTTTTGTGATCTCTGGAGGCAACATGGAAAGCTTTTGACAACCTCTTAAGATCAAAGCTTGTAATTTGCGCAAGGCAACAATTGACTCAGGTAGCTTTTCAATCTCCGTGTACGAGAAATTGAGATATCGAAGATGTTTTAAATCGCCAACACAGTTGGGTATCTCTATGATGGAACAATGACATAACAAGAACACCCTTAGGTATCTCAATTCTTTTAGCAAGTCATGTAGAACTTTGTTGGAAATATGGAATTTGTCGTCAAAACCAAATCTATCAGGCAATATCATTAAACTTCTCAGTACCTTCATCCCTTTATATGCTCTCAAGCCTTCTGATGTAATAGAGTACGACGAGATGAATGATGCAAACCGAGCTTTCTCAAGAGATGCAGCATCTTCATCACTTGCCAGTTGAGAATCCCCCAAGCTAAAGCATGTCACACCTGCAATTGAATTTGCTAGATCATTTAGAAGATAATGCATTGAAAATTTAGATGCATCAACCCTTGATTGTTGAAGAAATGATTTGGATACTAACTCAATGAAGTGATCCCATCCCAGACTCAAGATATCCGCCTTTGCTTTTTGTCCATCTAAGAAGCCTTCCACTATCCATAAGAGCACCAGCTCATCCCTCTCAATTTCGTAATCCTTGGGAAATACCACACATTAAGCAAAAAAATCTCTTCAAATAAGAAGGAAGATAGACATAACTCAATTTCAAAACTGGGAAAATTTCATCTTTTTTTCCCTTCGGAAGATCCCATATTCTGTTTTTTAAGATAGCTTCCCATTTACGCAGATTTCTTTCATTACATAAGGCATCGCCCAACATCTTCGCTGCCAAAGGTAAGCCTTTACATTTTTTAGCTAACTCCTTTCCTATTGTTTCAAGATCTGGGTGGCTCTCAAAATTTGTTGCTCCAAGAGCATGAAAGGCTAATAATCTTGTACAATTATCAAGGGATAGCTCCTCCAGAAGATACGGCGAAGCTCCTCTTATGGAAACAACTGGAAGGTTGCGAGTTGTGATGAGGATCTTGCTTCCCTTAGCCCCCACTTCAAATGGCTTTAAGAAGATAGTCCATTTTTCGTCGTCCTCATTCCAAATGTCGTCTAGTACTACAAGAAACTTCTTTCCAGATAGATTGCCCTTCAACTTAACTTGAAGCCCGGGAAGATCTTCGCCCTCACAGGACAACCCAGTGATCGACCGCAAAATAGTCTTTGTTATGTCAAGAACATCAAAAACATCCGAAACACAAACCCATGCTCTCCTCTCGAAGCAGATGCTCACATTGGCATCATTATACAGTTGTTGAGCCAAGGCCGTCTTTCCAACACCGCCCATCCCGACTATGGGGACTATGCTCGGCGTGGCATCAAAAATTTTGGCTTCACCAATCAATAGTTTGAGTATCTCTGCTTCTTCCTTCTCCCTACCGAAAAATCGAGTCTTTGGCAAACAAGTGCTATGGGGCCTTTTGTCGGTGTAGTCAGTTCTGTCCACAGCATTGGCTGTCAAGCTTAGATAAGCCTTCTTGGCGACAACATCCTCCAACCTGTCATTGATCTTCTGTACCTTGGTTTCAGGCACGAGCGAGTGCTGGTTTGGATTTGATTTGGAAGATTTATGTTGGCTAAAGAAATAGAACTTCACCTTACCTCTGCTTGTGCTAGATTCTGCCTCCGACTTGGCTTGAGCGGCTTCGATGGCGAACTCATCGAGCAAGTCTTCCATGTCATAGGCCAAGTCCCTAACATCGTCCAACCATAGCTTCACTGGACCTTTACCGCTTAGTTGCTTGTCCTCTGCATCATCCAACACTGTATTGATTGTGTCCAGCATCTTCTTCCACTTATTGAGTAGGTCGATGCTGATTCTAGAGAAGAGCGGTGCTCCTTCCCTTTGCGCATAGTCCAATCCCAGAGAAGCCAACTTCTCGAACAAGACCTCAAGGAAGGCACTCAAAAGTATCTCCCCAATGGCCATGGGTGAATCCGTCAACTGTAGAGAACAACACGGGTTATGGCAAAGCAAAGTGAGAATGAGCTAACGGAGAGAGAAAATGGGTGAATCAGTCACTATAGAGAACAATAGGGGTTATGGTGAAGCAAAGTGATAGTGAGCCAGACTTTCACCTACCAAAAAACATTAAAACAAAGACCAAGACTTCCAAGGATGCACATCAGTGGTGAATCAGTCACTGTAGAGAACTTTGACTCTATATTTCTGTATCAACAGCCCATTCATTTAGCTTTTGCCAATTCAGCAGGCATAAAATTGCAACAAAACTACAAGTTGTTTTCGGCACCGCGAGGTCCATGACCGCACAGAACTGAGTCAGAGACTCGGGTCTTCCAAATCCTGACCTATGATTAGCTCGGTGAATCAAGAGAGTATGACGTTCAAATCTGATGCCCACCAATACCGAGGGGTGCTTTTTCCTCAAAGAATGTCACTTTAAGACATTTGCACAAGAAAGAGGAGCATTTTCCAATGCCAAACGGGCCCAGCTCTGAGACAGGCTACAAGGGACCCCTTGACCCATGCACGTCTCTTCTACACAAGAAACGAGCGCAAACTATCCATCTGACATTTCCACAAACGCGTGGTGGGCAAGAGAAGGCTCTAAACAGAAGAAACAAAAACAACACGCGAGGCATTGGAGCAACATGGAACGAATTACGTCATGTGTTAACGTTTGGGAACACACAATTAGAAAGAAAGAGGCAAGACCAATTACCGAAGAGTGCAGCGAGTGCAAGAAAACCAGCAACCGGGAATCAAAGAACAGCGAATCAAGAGGAGGACAGCCGACACACGACACGCACGATCATTATACGTCTTGTATTCGGGAAACCTTCAGAAAGCATGTTCTCTCCATCCAGCCTTTTCATTTGTTTATCTTAATTCTTTTTGTACAGCAGGAAGGCATCCTCTCTAGAATCGTTCTTTAAACATTTTGCATTCGGAATCATTCAGAAAGATGTGCACTTCACCCAGAAATCATGTGCTCTCCATCATAGACAATGGTGATCTGATGATTCTGATCAGTACGAACAACAAACAAGAAGGTTGCTTCCAGCAATTTTATTTTCCTATTTACGAGTTTTCCACAATTTGATAACATCATAATGAAAAATTCACGAGGAGGTTTGACCCTCATTTATCTGTTTAGCAATATGATTTTTCAATCTTCAAATTTGCAAAATAAATGAGGGAATGCATTACAATTCTTCTTCTTCTTTTTTGGTCTGAGCATTTCACTTCTTTTACTTGGTGATTTTGTATTTTTTCCCCTCTCCGTTTTCTCTATCAATATCTTTTGCTTTCTGGTAGCGGGCACGCGCGATGATAAACATTTACTTTAACATGTACTAAATCCTTAATTCGCCGATTACATGCATTATTGGTCCCCCTCTCTCTCTCTCTCTCTCTCTCTCTCTCGGACTCAAAGGAAAGAATATGTATAGAGCAAAAATCAACGGAGTGATGCGTTCTTGGCTTCACGGCCCCAAATTGATTCTGTATCATAATTTAATTATTTTTTGGACGCCTGGAAAAGTTAAAATTAAAAATGACGGACTAAAGATTCTTTAGTATGAATTAGAACTTAGAAGGGGGAGACAACAAATATAAGAGAGTTAGGGGTGAATGGTAACTATTCTGGAATAGAATTTCTGTTTCAGAAGTGCTTCTAGAACAGAAATGCGTTTATTAAAAAATTTCACTATTTTACTTCTGAAGCACTTTTTTCACTTCTAGAGCGGAAACGCATTTATTAAAACAATTTCTTTTTTTACTCTAGAACCCATTTTCTCTTCTACAATAAGTTTTGAGCTCCCAAAAACAAGTAAATTTTTTTACTTCTCTCTTCCAAAATAAGTTCTAGACCACTTAAACCTTTTATATTTGTACCAATTCAGTCCATTTTGATGGCCGGTGCTAACGTGACTTGGTGCGCCGGCCTGCCAAAATAATAATATTTTGAAATTTTTCATATTTTTTATTTTTTA
>BCNH02000002.1:5510897-5541881 GCA_001662345.2 Metrosideros polymorpha var. glaberrima
TCGTAATGTAGCAAAGGCATCCAAAAACTTTAAGGTGATCGGTAACGGGTTTCTTGCCATGGAGCAATTCAAAGGGGGTCCAACCGCCGAGAACCTGAGTAGGCATGCGATTAATTAAATAAGCAGCTGTAATCACACAATCTCCCCAGAAAGTCTTAGGAATGAAAGCTTGGAATTTTAGGGCACGGGCGACCTTGAGTAGATGGCGATGTTTTCTTTCAACAATGCCGTTTTGTTGAGGAGTATAAGTGCAAGTGCTTTCATGTAAAATTTCATGGGAAGAAAAAAGATCTTCACAGTTATGATTGAAAAATTCTCTCCCATTATCTGTCCAAATTTTTTGAACAGATTTTCCAAATTGATTTGTTGACATGGAGAGAAAGAATTTTAATTTGGAAAAAACTTGATTCTTTGATCGCATCATAAATACCCATGTAGCTCGGGAAAAATCGTCTACAATCGTAAGGAAGAACTTTGCCTCATCACGAGTCGGAGTGTGATATGGGCCCCAGACATCAACATGTATAAGAGCAAATATGCTTGTGATGCGAGAAGTACTTGATGAAAAAGGAATTCTTGATTGTTTTGCCAAGGGGCAAATTGGACACTGAGTATAAGGAAAGGAAGCACTATGCTCAAGGCGCTGGTGAAGAATGGAAACTTTATTATTGGCATTACATAGTGATTGCTTTTCAAAGAAAATTTTTTTTGGAATTGAAGTCCAGAAATATAGTCCTTCTGAAACTCTACCCAAGCCCATCAGTTTGCCAGTCGAAAGGTCCTGAAATAGACAGTTGTCAGCATTGAAAAGAACGCGACAAGGATTATCTTTACAAGCCTTGGATACAGATATTAGATTGAATGTGAACTGTGGGACATAGAGGACGTTTTGAAGTGTAATGTGGAAACTAAGCTCAATTGTGCCAACTTTTGTGACAGGAGTAATGTTTCCATTCGGGAGTCATACAGATGTGGGCGAATCATGATTTGTATAGACAACGGAATAGAGACTATCATCGCAAATTATGTGATCACTAGCCCCCGAATCAATCACCCATGCACTACTAGTAATTGAGTTCATCAAGCAGTAGGAAATACCTGAAAAACTGGCTCCCTTGTCATTCGCGTCCATTTGTTTCATAGCTCTCAATAAGTGCTGGTATTGTTCATAAGATATCAGTTGAGTGATCCCAGCTATTTGATGTGCCAACGATTCCTTCTGTTTTTTGTCTTTTTCGCCCGATTTCCCATGCAGTTTCCAGCAAGTTTCCATGGTATGGTGCGGGCGCCTGCAAAAATCGCAAAATAATTTTCCTCTATTTTTTTTATTTGCGCTACTTGACCACATGGCAAAATTCTGGCCTTCGGATTTGGGGGAAACAGGCGCTGACGTGGCACTTCGAGGGCCCTCGAATCCGGATGATGGATAAGCAGATTGTGGGCCGTCTGATCTCCCTTACAGATCACGTCCCTCGATTTTAGGTTTCCACCGTGGAACCCAAAGTCATTTCTCTTCTCGCCCTCATTCTGCAGCCTCTTGATCAGTCCTCTCCGTCTCTAGGTTGCCTGTGCTCCAAGGATGACGCCATCGTTTCCTCGCTCGTGGCCTAAGGAAGTGAATCTCTGGCTCTCTTCCTGAATCGCCAGTTGATACATCCAGCCAAGGGACGGAGGCGGCTCCATGGCAAGGATCTGAGTCCGGAACATTAAGTAGTCGTCGTTGAGAATGAGCAGGAAACGCGTTGCCTTTTCCCTTTCCTTGATTTCCTTGTACTGTTTCAGAGTCGCCTCGGGACCGTCGAGCTTTTCTTCGACGGCTTCCAGCTCATTCCACAGTGCGGATAACTTGTTGAAGCAGTCATTGATCAAAGAGTTTCCTTGCTTGAGCTTCGACAACTGCTGCGTAATGGCAAAGATTCTGGCCCGATCGAGTTTGCCATACATCTCCTTGATGTTCTCCCACATCGTCCTCGAGTCCTTTGTCGGAGGTAAGCTGGCTGCAACCTCTGGGCTTATGCAATTCCCGATCTAGGTACGAACGAGTTGGTTGCATTTGTTCCAGATCTGTGCTTGGCGCTCGTCTGCCGGAGTCAGGTTGGTTCCGTCAAGGAAACCCTCCTTGTCTTTGGTTACGAGCGCACACCGGAGTTCCCTTGCCCATGTTGAGTAGTTCTCTGGACCAGTGAGTTGTTGGGAAATTAGCCGGAGCTCCGGTCCATCTGCTGTGCTGAGGCACAAGGAATCGCCGGGTTTCGGGCGGCCAGTGATGACCGGAAAGAGGAACGGCGCGAATCCGGGTTGAGGAGTCGAGTATGGATTCCCACCCGAACTCGTGCTCCTTGGATCCGCTGAATGACCCGAAAAAAACGTTCCGAATTGTGGTCCCGGGTACGGGCTCCGACCCGTATCTGCGGTGCTCGGGTCTGAGGCTGAGGCTTGTTCTGAATTAGGTATCCCGGGTCCTTGTGGATGTATCATCTGCGGCATTCCATATGCCCATGGATTGTATGAGCCCTGAATTGGTACCCATTGCAGAGGCTGTTGTGGCGAGGCTTGAAAGGGCATCCACTGAACGGTTTGCATCTGGGTTTGCACAGGCTGAACTTGCACTGAATCTTGTACTTGCTCTTCTCCAGTAATTTGCTCCGTGCGAGAGACATCTTGCAGGTCTATGTTTCCTGCACCTCGATTCTCTTCGGATGGAGTTGGTTCTGTGGCCATGGTATCGGTATGGTTTGGGGATTTTTTGTGTTTTTGTTTGTTTAAACGCTGATTTCCATGCCGGAGTGCTAACGCTGTTTTGTAGGTAGGAGTTTGCAACAACAGGTCAGTAGATAGTGGCGATGACTAGCAGCTTGGGATCAAGGTTTGCGGAAGCTGGATTGTGGATCGTGAGTAGCTATGATACCATGTAATAAACGTAGGAAGAAGATGACTGGAGACAGAAGATTGGGAAAAGTTTTTCTGTATATTCAGTGTAGGACTCTTTACAATTGTAAGCGTATAAATATATCACAAAAGGTATATACAGAAGGAAATAAAATCAATTCAAGCCAATTCTGATTGATATCGCAATATTGCAATATTCTCTTATAATATCCAATTAGCTTATTCGCATATCTGTCAACATTGAGTGTTTCGCTCTCACCTCGATCTCTCCATCTCCATCTCCGTCTCTCGACTCATGGCTTCAACTCTCATTAACTCACGGCCTCGACTCTCAATTCCCATCGAGAACTCCCTGTTTTGCATCCTATTTTCGCATCTTTAAAGTAGCTGCTGTTATTGGAGGTAAGAAAGTTTCTTTGATTGACTTCGAATGGAAACGTCAATAATCGACATCATCATATAGATTAATCTTATTTAGAGCATGTCACCCCCAAATATTAACCTTGGACCTTCAGCAGCTGGTTCGTGGAAATTTATATGAAGCATGTCCATGGAAAAACATGAACTTTTTTGCATCGAGATGAGGAAGAAAAAGGGAGTCCGAATCATTACCTGAAGAAAACAATTAGACAGCGGAGACAAATCTTCTTATTAGATCCAAACTTGATCAATTCCAATTAGTGTGAATTCTTGGATGAGGTGCCAATAGTCGCCAGTCAATGTCGAGCATTGAAATTTCAGAATCTCACATTGAATTATGCTGAAATACTTTTGAGGGAGGGAGGAAAGCCATCCTCTGGCAAGTACCTCTCAACTTATAGACCTCTATGTTAATCTATCATGAAGGCGCCAGGTTTATTTTCTTGAAATATGAAACTTATCTCGGCCGAATTCCCTAAAAAACCTCCAACTTTAGGTCAAGTCCCAAAAATACCCTGAACTTTTTTTTGTCTCGGAAAAAACCCCAAACTTTAGGTCAAGTCCCAAATCTGCCCCAAACTTTTTTTTTGTCTCAGAAAAAACCCTAAACTTTAAGTCCAGTCCCAAATCTACCCCGGATTTTGTTTTGTCCAAAAAAAAATCACAAAATTTCAAAAAAGTTTGGGGCAGATTTGGGACTTGACCTAAAGTTTGGGGTTTTTTCCGAGACAAAAAAAAGTTCTGGGTATTTTTGGGACTGAACCTAAAGTTTGGAGTTTTTTATGGAATTTGGCCAACTTATCTCATAGAAACTTGGAACCAGCTTACAATCTGTTGGTTCCACGAGTTTCAAATTACCCCCATACTATCCTGCCGACATAGGACATTACATATGTTCTTGGATGGTAAAATATATTTTCAATTGAGTAAGCGAAAAAATCTAAAAAGAGAACTGAATGTTCTGTTTTAGTCTAAATAATATAGATGATATTTGAACAATAGATCATGGTAATTCGAATAGTGCTAATTATCTTTTATATGTTATCGAAGATTCGTCCTTCAAAGGATGAGTAATGGATTATGGTTGTTCATTTCACGCTTTATCGAATTTACTATTTAACAATGCACTAATAATAGCAAAGTGTCGATGGGGAATAGAACCAAGTGCGATGCTGTGATTGTTAAGATGTTAGAACTAGAATAAATGATTGTATTATGAGGATATTGACCGGAGGGAGAAATGTTCCAGAATTGAAAGCACGGGTCGAATTCAAGTCGAATTCACCTCTAAGCCCCACCCAAAAGCCAAATTAACGAAGGAAGCTGACTCTAAGGGTGCGTTTGGTAACGTTTCTGCTCCCGGGAACGATTTCTATTCAGAAATGGTTTTTTCTATTTCTATTCCGGAGAACAGTTTCTAAGCAAAGGAACGCGTTTGGTAATTTCTATTCTTAGAATAGGAAAGGAACATAAATGTGTTTGGTACGACCTTAAAAATTTCTATTCTCAATTTTTTTTTTCATTTAATTATAAAAAATGTCAATGGAGATGGTAGTAGCCAATGTCGGGCGGTATTGAGCAATGGCGGTAGTCGGCGGCGGCGGCAGCAGTGGCGGTGGGGATGCTAGTCGATGTCCGATGGTTGTGGGTGGCGAAGGTGATGGGCAGCGGTGGCGGCGATGGCTAGTGCAGGCAGTATTAGGCGGTGGCGATAGTGGCCGATGGAGGTGGTGGTTGGCAGTGGTGGTGGCCGGCGGCCGAAAGTGGTAGCCAGTGTTGGGCGATGGCAGTGGTCGGTATTAGGCGATTGTGGGTAGCATAGGTGGTGAGCGATGGCGGTGGTGGTGGCCGGTGGCGGCGTAACAATGGCGATGGTGGTCGGAGGTGATGGCCGATGTTGGGCAATGGTGGCGGCGGGGGTGGTAGCCGGTGTTGGACGGTTGTGGGTGGCGGTTGCGGCGGGTGGCCAGTGACGGTGGTGGCCGGCGGCAGGTGGTGGACTTGTGGGCGATGATCGGCAGTGGAAAGAGTGGCGAGAAAGAGTGAAAGTAAAAGAAAGAAGTTAATTTTTTTTTGTTCCCGAGAATAAAAAAGCAAATTTTTTTTGCTTCTTGTTTCTGTTCCAAATCTGTTCCCGGGAACAGAAATAGTTTTTTGGAACAAAAAGTTACCAAACAGGTTTCTATTCTAAATCTGCTCCCGAAAACAAAAAAATAGAAAAATAGAGAAACAGAAACGTTACCCAACAGAACCTAATTAGCCTCACAACCAAAGTCCATCGTTGAATAATCTCCAGAAGGGGAGGGCAATTCAGTCATTCCAACCATCCAAAACCCACAAAACTGGGAGACAACAAAATAAAATAAACAAAATCCATCAGAATTTCGAAGAAACTAAAGTGGAAACCTTTTTCTATTTTAATGGCAATCCTAACAACCCTCTCCTTCTCCGAACTGCCCTCCCCAAAGATTCCACCTCTGTCCTCCATCTCCCACTCTCGTGCCCTTGTCATCTCGTCGCACATACGCAGGAAGTCGTCGAACCTCGTCGCTCGGTACCGGAGACGAGCTCGCCGGAAAAATCCGTCTGAGCCGCCGGGTAACGACATGTCCACCGCCGTCCAGATGCCCGCGGCCCCTCGCCGGTGGGACGAGGATCATGACCGGTTGCTGAATTCTATGGGTAACTTTTATTGCGTCAATTTTCTCTTCTCGGATGATTATTTTCACCAATTTACCCCAACGATGGACACATTTGTTTTCTCTTTGAGGAATTTATGGTGTTTGATTGAGCGTGGGTCGAGGGTGATACTTGAATTTAGGATGTTTGTGTGGTACCCAATAATGGGTTGCTTATTTGGGTTTGTGTTGATCTGAAGGACTTGGGAGTCTGCTTGACGTGACAGTGGCAACGTAGTTGTTGTGAGTTAACTGGTTTAAGTGGTGAAGGTTATAATTCAATTCGTCCTGCGGTAGATTGGTGCTCTTGGCTGATCGTCTTTGCTCATGCTCATCTCTGATTTAAGTTGAGCTGCACCTGTCTAATCTAGTTGAAGTTGCACAAGTGGAGGTGAGAGTGTTATTCGAGCATAATACTGTTTGAGTGAAGTAAAACCTGCTGAAATATCAACTTTATGGCCAAATTTGTGCTGCTTCTTGGTTGTGTGGAATAAATGTAAGCGCATCACGTCAACCGCTCAATCTTTTCGAACATGAGAAAAGTGTCATGACTTGTAAGTTGATGTGGCTTCACAACTAATGTCGAAGTGGACTCTTCTGTCAAGGGCCACTGACCTGAAGTGGTTTTTTTTCTTTTTTGTTCATTTTGGCAGCTGTTAGATTCTACTCAGGAACATGATTTAGCTTGTTGCAATCTTTTCTCAAACATTATCCACAAACTTGATGCTGCTTCCCTAATGCCACTACTGCTCTGATGCCGTTTTTTCCTTATCTGTTTCCGATAATAATCCAGGGGCAGGAAATGGGGATACGTTGACAGCAGACAATGACGAAGAAACAAGCATTTCCAGTAAAAATGTTCTTCGCAAGAAAAAAAGCTATACAAGTACGATAAAGTTTTTTGGGGTCGACTTGTCCCCAGACAATATTGCAGTTGCGATGGTTTATTTTGTTCAAGGTGTCTTGGGCCTCGCAAGACTTGCCGTCAGTTTTTATTTGAAAGATGATTTGCATCTAGATCCTGCAGAGGTACGTCATTGTTTGTTGAGGATTCTTAACGAAAAATTAGATCTCCTTTGAGAACATGCAATTCGTATGTTCCAGCAGTATGAAAAGAGAAACTCGTGAGTTTCCTCTATTAGTCTATACCTCTGTGCTTTTCTTAAGACTTAGGAAGAATTTCTTGTCTGTTATGGCCTTGGTTAGTCTTGACTTGGCCAATTCATTAGCAAATCTATAATTCTGGTTTATGCATCTTAATAGTTAGGAATATCTTTTTAAGCAGCTGATCAGCTTCCAATTGCTCTGATAATTATGAGGTCTAACACTCTGTTTGTGGTTGACTAGACAGCTGTGGTATCTGGTTTTTCTGCATTACCATGGCTCGTAAAACCTCTATATGGGTTTATCAGGTACATTTTCTCTTTTAATCTCGATTTAATGGACCATATTTGTTTCTCATAAGAATTGCATCTATTTTTATTTCTAAGGAAATTATTCACGAACTAGATTGTTGTTGCAGTGACTCTGTCCCACTTTTTGGTTACCGTAGAAGATCATACTTGGTTTTATCGGGGCTTCTGGGAGCACTTTCATGGAGTTTAATGGCCACCTTTGTTGATAGCAAATACAGTGCAGCATTCTGCATACTGCTTGGATCTCTCTCTGTTGCCTTCTCTGATGTTGTATGTATCCACCCTCAATTCTTTACTTCCATAGATATGACATGTTAATTGGTCTCCAAAATGTTGCTTCCGTATAGATTTGTATGATTTTCTATGACAGCTGAAAATGAAAAATTAGCAAATGGAATGATTTAATGCCAGTGAAATGTAGGACTCTGAAAACTGGGTACCTCCGGAAATTGGTTGTTAAAATTCACATGATTTTATGAGAATCTAGTGATTGGTTGCAGGATGCCTTCTTATACTTCACTTTTTCAGAGCATGAAAGGGCTACACTGCTAATCCAAGACTCTCTTTTCTTAGCTACCTGCCCACAGGGAAATTACACCACGTTGAAATTAGACAACGCACATTGCCAGCATGTACTTAGCCTCTTTTGCATGCAAAACTATAGTGGAGTTGAGGTGTAATGGAAATGAGCAAGTATACCGGGCTTGCATTGAACCTGCTTGTTCATAAAAAAGGTCATGTCTCGACCACCTTTCTCAAAGCCTAACGTGTCAGAGTTGTTTTCATTTTCTTGTCACTCTTAATATATGGGTCTTCCACCTGAATGTTCTTAATTGAATCGTCCTTATAGAGATACCAAGCTTTACGTTGAGTATTTGCCAGTGTTGTTTTCTCTGGATACATACAAATCATGCCAAATATTGAAGCATGCTGTAGGTTGTGGATTCCATGGTTGTGGAGAGGGCCCGTGGTGAGTCACAAAGCATGTCTGGATCCCTTCAGTCCTTATGCTGGGGATCTTCAGCTTTTGGTGGAATTGTGAGCTCTTACTTTAGTGGGTCCCTTGTGGATGCATATGGAGTAAGGTGCTAATTGTGAATCTTTCATTTGTTGGCAAACTAATATTGAATCTTTGTTCTGGTTGCACTTTAAGCAACCTTTTCAACATCGAAAAAACTGAATTTCCCATGTCAATTTCGTTTCTCAGGTTTGTATTTGGTCTTACAGCCTTGCTACCTCTAATAACATCTGCGGTAGCTGTTCTTGTTAGAGAGCAGCCAGTGGTTGGTTCAGTAAGAGGACTGAAACAGAATCTTCCTTTTGCCAATGCTGGCTTTCTGGAAAAGTCAAAAGAGGATATTATAAAGCTCTGGGGTGCAGTGAAGCAACCCAATGTACTTTTCCCCACGTTATTCATCTTTCTTTGGCAGGCTACACCACAATCAGATTCTGCTATGTTTTACTTCACGTAAGTTTAGACATGATTGGTCTTTTTAATTCCAACGATTTCTTTCTAGATGATGGGGGATATTATCTCCTTACATGATGGCAATTTTGATGACATTTTTGGGAATCCAGCACAAACAAACTTGGTTTCACTCCGGAGTTTCTTGGACGAGTCAAATTTGTTACTTCCGTTGCGTCACTTCTAGGTGTCGGACTCTATAATGGATTTCTGAAAAAGGTTCCACTAAGGAAGATCTTTGTTGCAACGACATTAATCGGATCGGTGCTGGGGATGACTCAGGCAGGTGTTATGCTTGTTTTTAGTTAAGATTAAGCTGCCTTGATTCCCAGGCTTGTTGCATCACTTGCTTTCTTTCTTCGTTAGGTTTTCCTTGTGACCGGCTTAAACCGTCAATTCGGTATGAGCGATGAATGGTTTGCAATTGGAGACTCCTTAATACTGACCGTTCTGGGCCAGGTAATTAGTTTCTCACATATTCAATTATGCTGGTGTATCTTAATTATGCACCATTTCCACACAACCCAGTGCACCTAACACATAAATACTTGCGTGCTAGGTCAGTCAGACAAGAAAAACAGTTGTCAACCCCATATGTCCTCCTTGGTGCTGGTCTATTACTCTAAAATGGGGACTATGATATAGGCTGATTAGTATAATGTTTTGTATGAAGGTACTTGGACATGAACATAAGAAATTATCACGACGTTGGTCATAGAATGTGCAGTTCTGGGATAGTCTTTTCAGTGAAAATTGAATTCATTCATTACTTTTTAAAATTTTTATCATAAAAGTTGTTGAATTATAGGACCAAATACGTTTCTTGAGATATCTAAGGCCAATGTAGCATCCTGTGTGTAAGTATCTCTCAAATCCGTGTTATGTCATGTCAACATCAGAAGTCCTCTTATAGAAGACTTGGGTAGTAAGATCACTTATTTGTACACATTGGGCAGGGTAACCAGAATTTTGTGCATAAAATGTCCTAATATGTGGCACAAATACTGTTGCCACTTGTATCTTGTGCTGCTTCTGAGCTTTATTTTCTATGTTAGATCATTGTATAACCTCCTAGTATGAATTTTGCAATGTGAGACTTCCATGTGACAGCATCAGCTATCATGCTACAACGGAAGGAACATGTGTTAATTTTATTGCTTTCACACCAGTGCTTTATCCTCATCGTCTGGTGCTGACTGCTGACTTAATGAATTAGTGATTTATCCTACTGAGTTGCTAGGAAATAGGGCACACACTTTAAATATGGAAAACAGCAAAAGGAATTACTATTAGGCGGAAGTGGGGGGAGAAATTTTAAGAGTATTAGTAGATAAAATGATTTATTTCCCTAACTCTAATAAAAGGGGATTCTATTACAGGAAAAGCTAATTGAATAGATGTATCAAGGGAAAATTTGGTGATACTTTTGCCAATGGATGCTCCCATTGCACTCGTAGTCTTTGTGATAGCAGTGAGGGAACATGTTGTTTGAGTCACTTCAGGAATAAATTTAAATTGTTGTAGGATAAGGAAGATTACTTAAATTTAGAATCTATATAAAGGAGATTTCTCAGATAACACAATAATAATGTTTACATTTTAAATTACTATTTTGTCCACTGTTTAGTAATACGTGATCACTGTTTGTTTCCTTAGAAAGCATGGGTATATATTGTGGAATTTTTAGGAAAAAGTTTGAGGCTGAAGGTTCCTTTTGGGTTTGCTTTATTATATAAAGATTGGAGAGATTATTTAACCCCCCATATTTACGTTGTAGGCTTCTTTCATGCCTGTCCTTGTCCTGGCAGCGAGACTATGTCCAGAGGGAATGGAAGCTACACTTTTTGCTACTCTCATGTCCATATCCAATGGAGGGAGCGTGGTAGGTGGACTAATTGGGGCTGGACTGACGCAGCTCTTTGGCATCACCAAGGACAGGTTTGACAATTTGGCCTTTTTGATAGTGCTGTGCAATCTCAGTTCGTTGTTGCCCTTGCCTCTCCTCGGCCTCCTTCCACAGGATAATTCTGACCCCACCTTGAAGGAGGATGAAGATATTGAGATGAAGTCCAACTGAGTGGTTTGTGCCATTAAGTTTTCCAATTTCGGGCACATCCACTGTTGGATTGTTCACCTTACCGTAGAATACGCACACACACAAGTGTGCGCGCGCGCACACACACACACAGAAAGAGAGAGAGAGAGAGAGAGAAAATCACAAGGATCCACGGTCGAGGGCAAGTTGGCCGGAACTACAGCTTCCACTCATTCCAATCTGTAGTTGTGAAGCCACTCTTCCTCCGAACACAGCGACTTTTTCGAATCCTGAGTCTAACTGCAGTTAGTGGATTGGAAGGTTCTATTAGGCACAAATTGTCATGGATTCAACTTCTCAGCTGGTGGTTGAAGTAAAATACTCAGTGACTTCACCTTATCCGATAAGAAAGTATTGACTCTTTTCCCCTACAGATTTGTGTATGCTACATTGATGCAGCTTTCACATTTTCAACTTGCAAAACACGCTGTTCACAGTGCATATTCTTGTGCAATAGAAAATTTTCAGATTTTGGAACGATTTGGTCTGCAATAAATTTGTTAGATTGTAGTATGATATTGTCTCAATGGATATGCTTTTAACTGCTGAGTCCTCAAACGTATGCTTAACAGACAGAAGAGGTATTATATCATTGTCTTATTTTCTTAGGAATAGAGAGAACGTGGAAACTTTTCTCAGCTGTGGAAAAGTGGAAACAGAAGCTTTTAGCTCCTGGAACTTCAAACAGAGTCGAACTTCTCTATGAATTAATGTCGTTGAACGCATTGAGCTCAGTACGAGAGTGGTAAAAATCTCAGAATCGAGTGCGAAATAGTGATTTGATGTGGTTCTCTCGGGACGGGCAATAGGAAGAACACCGGCCTCTTCTTGTCTCTATCTGCTGAAGTTGCCGGACATGTCGAATAAGCTCGTGCCAAAGTCGAACCTCGTGCGCATGTAATCTATGTGAGGTGCTTATTCATCTTCTCAACCTCAATCTGAGAAACATATGAAGGACGAGGTTGTGGTCTAACGATCCAAGGAAAACCAGAAGTCAAATGAAGAAGTAGGTTGACGTTTGCCCTCGAGGAGTTTAATGTCTCCCCTAATAACACAATTAATAGTTTTTGCAGAGCTTATAAATGTTGTCAGTCGTTATGAAAATAACTAATGGGGAGAAAATGGGAAGAATTTAACGTAAATTAAGCCCATAAATACTTCTAACTATCATTGAGAGGAATAACAGGGGATGGAGGAGAGCACTTGAACATAAAATCTCATGGAAAACTCCTTTTGAAAGCTGATGTGGGAATCTTATAAAATTTTGATATTATTTTTCCCAACAAAAAGTGAGACAAGCTCATTTGCATTAGCTTTAATTTAATTTTTACATAAATATAAATATGGATATAAGTGTAGTTATAGATATGTTCGCGGTCTAAAGAAGTTCATGGGGGTACGATCACAATTTGTCACTAATGTCAATAATAATGTTATTGTTAAACAGCTAAAATATATTATTTAAAAATAGACAAAGGAACTTTATCCTTCGGATCAGGGTGGGTTATATCAACAGTAAGAAGAAGAAATTTGGCCCAATTGAAAAGTTAACGAAATGCGTCTTCCTGATAAAAAGACACGTACTTAAAACTTTGTTTTTTTCGCAGAAAATAGGTGATTCGAAAAATATTTTCTTAAAAATGATTACTTGTATAACTTGAAATAATTAATCCATGAAAAAAAATTTCATTATCAACAGCATTTTATATCTAAATATTTTTATAGGTGATAAAAATATTTTGTATTCATTCATTTTTTTAAACAATACAGACAATCATTTTTATAAATATATTTTTCAAATCATTTATTTTTCGAACGGAGCCTTTAAGTGATGTTTGTAGTTCCTGCAAAGTAAAGGCCCATTTCTGCAACATATTTGGGCCTTCATTTCGTTTTTCTTCTCTGGGTTCAGCCCGCATTTAGGTATGCCAGAGGATAATATCACCATGTTCAACTTTTCAAATTTCTACCGAGTTTCTTAGGAATTTCCGATTTTACCTCCTTTCTTTTTTATTTTTATAATTTAGGGACATGAGCAGAGACCTCGAAAAAGTGAACCCGAGCCCAATAACCCACCCTGTATTTTTGGTTTTTTATTTTTTTATTTTTTATAGAAGTCACCAAAAATTCTGAAATATGCTCATTGTGACACATAATTCAAACTTTTTTTGTGACACCAAAAATCCCAAACTTATACCTATGTGACACATTTATCCCAAACTTCTTTGTGACACAAAAAACCCTAAACTTGTATCCATGTGACATATTTAACTCAAAAAATTGGTTTCACAGAAAAAAGTTTGGGGCTTTTAGTGCCACGGGTACAAGTTTGGAGTTTTCGGTCTCACAAATTAGTTTAGAATATATGTATCACAGTGGGCAAAGTTTGAGATTTTTTGTGGCTTTTTCCTCCGTTTTTTTTTTTTTTTCTGTTAAAGCCGAAGTTAACAATATCTGATATTGATTTGTAGTCCACAAGCTCCGTCTCTTGTTAGGGTTATACTTTCAAAAAGGATAAACGAAAGATATCTTAAATTTATTTTGATATAGTTTATTTAGCTCAATCGGATCCATCTAACTAAGAATGAAAGGAATGATGTGGTTCATCTAATTTAGCAAAACTTATCAACAAAGAATAAACTATATTCTAGATAATACAATTCGGATGATTCTGCTTACTAATACGTGACAAAACCAAAGTACTCTCGATGTCGGGCAAATGATTTTATCGCCTTGGTAAATACGAGAGGAAATTAGTTAGCGATACTCCGAAGAAGATACATTGAGACATAAGTTGGTTCGATTGCAAATTGGAAAAAATGGGCATCTACGAGAACTTCTCTTTTCTACTTTTGTTGATGAGCAACAAAATCAATTACATATCCAAAGAGCAATCCACATATTGCCCACTCAACAAGTCCATAAATGTGCAAAAGCCATGTCCACGGTGTTCACAAACTCACAAGTCATTCTCAATAGCTTGATTTTTCAGGACACCTATCTCATGTGGATGATTCATTGGACAATCCCACGTGGTGGGTCTTTCGACTTGTCCATTGTATTGTCCTGTCCTTCTCTTCAATACCAACTTCTTCTCTGCATACCAAATTTGAACTTTGGTGGACTGAATTGAACATAACTTCAAAAAAATTTAACGTTTGATCCACTAGGGCCTCACCAAAGGCCAAACTTCATATAATGGGATGTTCAAGCTTCGCTACATATCTCATGTGCCAATGTGTTTTAGAGGTTCCTGGTCAGGCCATAGGTTCGTGCTTTGGTTATTAGTCCTGTCTGTCTTCAATTTTATTTTCTTGTTTTGTTCATGGAAGACCTGCTCATATAAATGTTAGGTAACTATAAAACCTGTCGGACAATTAATTGTTAGGTTGTTTCAGCTCACGCTCCCTCATCGTCTATCTAACCAATGATCAAGTATCAAGTGCTAGGAACTAAGTTATGTTCTTTCAGGACAAAAAGCAACTTTGATAGAGTTTGACACTCTATTTTAGTGGTTCTAGAAAAAAGAGAGTGAGGGTACGTTTGATAACCTGTCAAAATTTTTAATTCTGCTTCAGAAGTAATTCTGGAGTAGAAATGCGTTTGGTAAAGAATAACTTCTGGAACAGTTTTCTACTTATGAATGAGAATTGTGTTTGGTAAAGAAGTGATTATTTAGGGCCAGAATTAATTCTTGTTAGAAGTGATTCTTTTATATTTTCACTTCTCATTTTCCTTTTCATGCTCATAGGCCGCCGCCAGTTGCCGCTCGCCACTCGCCGCCGCCGACCGCCACCCACCGCCGTCCATCACCGCCGCCATCAGTCGACGTCATTGCCCGCTGAACGCCGTCGTCGGACATTGTCGCCAGATGCCGTCGTCGGTCACCGAACGTCGTCGTCGATCACCGGATGCCGTTTGATAAACTCCCTAAAAGCAGAAGTAGAATAAATGTGCATTTGGTAAACATAATTTCTCGTTCTCTACTAGAATTAATTCTTATCAGAATCAATTCTTGCCAGAATAAAAAAAATTCAGGCAAAAATGGATTTCAAATGGGCCCCAAGAGGAATGTATAATATTAGGAATAGTGTTCATTTTAAGTCTAACGAGTCTAACAAAAAAGATATATATGGTCTAACCTATGTTTATGGCAAGCTTTTAGGAAAATTACCAAAATATTCCTAAAATTATTGCAATTCTGCAAATTCAATCCTAAACTTTTTTTTTTTTATCAATTCATTTCTAAACCTTTTACATTTGTGCCAATTCAATCCTCTTGCCGGCCACTAGCAAGGGCTTCGCAGCCTTGACTCAGTGGCCGGCGAGCTCCGACAACCCTTGCTAGCCATGAGGAGGAAGAAAAGAAAAAAGAAAGAGAAAGAAAAAATAATAAGAATAAAAAAATTCAACAAAAAGGTAAAATATTATTAAAAAATATCCACGTCAGTGCCGACCGGACAAATGGACTAAATTGACATAAATGCAAAAGGTTTAGACTAAATTGGCAGAAAAATTGTTTATAATTGAATTGGCATAATTACAATTGGTTTAAAACTATTTTGGTAATTTTTCCCAAGCTTCTATGGTCTCTTAAGGGATTAATTCTCGAATGTTGCCGTAATCATGCATCTTTCTTGTAATTTTTATACAAAGTGTTATAAAGTTCAAAACTTTTCAACCAACGACGGTATTTTGCTATCTAACAACTATCGACCTTCCAGAACGAGCTTATCGAGAGCTTGTAAAAGCACTCGTAAGTTTATCGGGTACAATATATTGGATGCGGCAATCACCGTCCAAATTGTAGTGGAGCCTAATTAGCCGATGATTAATGCTAGAGATACTGAGATTGGTATGCTAAATGGGTTGACTAATAAGGGGTTGTCTGACAAGCTGTAAATGGTTATTTAAAGAACCTTGCTAGGCTGACCGTCCCTTCCTAAGTGACGGAGGGACGGTCCATTTGTGGCTGGCACATAAACTAACAAGAAAAAAAAAAAAGGATTAAGTCAATTTTGTGGGCTTCCTAACACGGTCACAGTGTGACCGTGAGCTAATCTTTATCCTTATTTAAACTAGTGCGCCCATTTAAGCATCTAACAGTGATTTGCCGTATCATTTAGTAATCCAATTTTGTATGTCGGTCTTAATATCTCTAGCATTGTTCTTAGTACTTGAATAAAATTTTCTCATGCGAAAGACACATGCATTCATGCGTACACATGATAGGCAAGTATAGATCGGTTCTGCATGGAGAAGATCACGGAGGTGCTGACGATTGCAGAAATTTTTCTATATGTTTCGTATCTAGATCAGACCTATACTTCCAGGAATTCTCCAAATATATTTACGAGTATTTCATGCAATATTTGTTAGAGCCATCTCAGAAAATTTTACAAATGTAAAAATCCTCCAACAACCACATGCAATGCTCTTACTTGCCTCTAAGTGTATTACGTCATAATCACATTATGAATACACACTCCTCGTCTTTTGGAATTTCAGATTCAACTTTTTTCACCAAATGCCCCTTTAATAGAGTTCGAATGATAATCCAAAATAACTCCAAATTCCATTTTAATATATAAATATGTATGTGGCAAATTGTTTCGCATTTAGGGTTTCATGGGTCAAGGCCAACATATCACCCTTCCAAAAGGGTTTTAACATGGTGAGAGTTGGAAGTTGAAGTGGGTGGTTGAGTTTCAAATGATTGTGCCAATTTTTATAACATAAAGTTCAAGCACTAGGGAATTCAATAACTTCCAAACCGGTCCACAGAATCACAAAAGTGGAATCCATATACCGCTGTCTCAATGGGGATCAACGATTTGGGAAGAAAGGTATGGCCAGAAACATAAAAGAATTTGATGGACGGCCGATATGGAAAAGAGACATATGGTTGGACTATTTGTCTCGCATTGGAATAGCCATTCAATGTGTTTAGGTATAGACTAATATGGTAGCACATGGATCGGAATTAAGGTCAAGCAAAAGTAGTCAAATCTTGGTGATAATTCTTCCAATGTAAAATAGAAGTTAATTAATCAATACTTGTTTAATCATCTTCTCAAACAAAGAGTGCGTTTATTTCGCGAAAAATGAATAACAAAAAAGGCAGCTTATATTGCTTAAAAGGGTGAACGAAAAATAAAATTTTAGACGTAAATTATCGTTAATAATGAAAGCATCTTTCATCGACTAATTATTTCAAGCGATACAAGCGATCAGTTTCAGAAAAATATTTTCTAGATCTTTCACGAAATAAATAAAGCCAAAATACATTGGAATGACAACATGTTAGACTAATAGGATTTCCCAAGATAATCGAACTCTGATTGTGGGTCTACATATGTTGGTATCGCTTGGGCTTCAAAAACGAGTGGCGATATCTATACGTTGCAGTTATTGTTACAAGGATCCAATCTGACTCAATAATAGATTAATTGTCAGTATAATATTAATTTTTGCAATTTGTACATTTTAGATATTTGGAGTTTTTGAGTGAATAAATTATGATTTTAAAGTCAAGGTTTTATTGACATGGTTAATGGGACAGGCTTCAATGTCAATTGAGGCATCTCTTCACGCTCGAGTCGAGTTTCAACTACCCATTCTACCTAAATTAAGATTTTTGGTCATGCTTGAATGGGGACGATGCTAATGATTTCAGGTTAAGGACAAGATGGTAGTGACACGTTGAATGTCAAACTTCTTTTATCTCTTTCTAATACCCTTATGAATGTAAAACGTCTATTTCCAATTTCATCCATCTTTTTTCCTCTTGAGGACGACTTTCATATCGTACAGGAGCAAAGGTGGACATAAAAGATAATTGAGGGCGAACTTTCATCTTCTTTTCTAATATGAGATGTCCGAACCTTTCGACTCGATTAATCTCTGCAGATGCATGCGAATCACTTCACTCATGTGCATCGCGTAAGACTTCACACACAGGAGCAGGCATGATGCACTTAGGGTTGGCGAACTCGGAATGAGCTGAAATTTGGTCGGCTACATGGAAACGGGCCGCCGATCAATACTCACCGCTACGTCGTAATTGACGTACTTTTATTCGCGTTCGGAGTCGTTTTGTTAGGTTTTTAGTCATTTTTTTAATTCCAGTGGCGTTTTCGTAATTTTGCGTTTCCTATGTTAATTAGAGTTAGCACCGTATAAAAGGGTGTTAAGATTCTTAGTGACGGTAGACTCTGATATTTTGCTATTGATTTTGAGAGAACAAATTGTTCTTCTTTTCTATTCCGATTCTTTGTTTAGTCAATTTTTGTTGCGTTTCAACATTAAGGCATCACCTCTGAAATCACTCCTAAGTGTAGAATATTACGGCTCGAAAATGAAATTCGTCCGCATCCAAACGAAACACCTAATCACTCATCCAATCCTCGGCTGGTTAGGTTGAGCTTCCCACATTCAATTCGTTGCGGCTATAAATATCTAGAGCGTTGCTCATTCCCATGAACACTACACATTTTTTATCAACAAAATCCAAATGATTGATTGCAAGCAAGAGAAGACATGGAGGAGGGGAAGAGGTAGTTAGATGAGTACAGAAGAAGATCCTTACGTGGGAGTCGAGTTCAAGTGGATGCATGTGGGAAGCCATGTGAGGGCTATAAATTATGATGGCACCTCCAATTTTTTTTCTTTTTTCTTTTTTGGGTTTTTTTGTGCCCAATTCGTTTCATAATATTTTATTTTCTCGAATTATTATTGCATGGTATCTCTCATCACTCGTTTTGATCCATGTCATTACATTCATTCATATGAGGACGGGAGAAACAGACAAGGCCCCATGTGGGAAATCATTGAGCCTGTGCACAATCAGGGCATGGAGCCAATCCTATTGAGGATATGATATCATAGTTGAAGAAAAAGTATATATTATATAGCCTATTTATTTGGAAATATTCAAATTGTATGTGCATATATACGTGCGGCTGACCAAACCCATTTAAGAAAACTATGAGATAGATGTGAATTATGTAATAAATTATTCGATCCACATGCTTTGGCCGAAACTGCTCAGCCAAGCGCCCTTGTGGCTAGAAGCCACGAAATATACACTCAACTCAGCTGTGTATTTATTTAATTGTAACATTCTATTTTCGGTCCCTTAATTTGCGCCTTTTTTTAGTCAAGCCGTTAAACTTTTGATTTATCTAATCATGTGTTTGAACTTGCATAATGTTTCTACTGAAGTCCCTATGATTCCAAATTTGGTTAATTGGAGCTAATGTTGTCGGTTGGAGGTGGCAAGATTGACGGGAAAGTGCGAGTGCAATATTCGTGTTGAGAGATCTCATTGCTCAAGGTCTTGACTGAGGTCTTTGTCTTCCAAGTTTTTAGTTCCACATGCTGATAGACTTTTAGCGGCTCTAACGACATTTCAACTTCAATTAACTGGATTCAGAGTCGGAGAGACCTAATTATAAAGTTATATAAGTTTAAAGACTCGACTGGACTCAATTAGATAAATTGAAAACTCAATGGATTGATCGGTAAAATACATAAATTCAGGGATTGAAAGTAGACTTTTACCTTAAAAAAACACATTGAGAAAGATTGGCTGATGTGTGATTTTTTCTACATCCGCTTCTATGTTAGAGAAAAACGGAACCAAGAGGACGAACCTATACAAAATAAACTGCATCTATACAATCTAGTCCAAGGCAGGCAAGGCCATCCCAGAAGATTACTTCCTCATTGTACTAAATATTAATCAAGACTTCGTGTTGAGCAATTACGAATAAAACATGGAATTCACTTTTTTTTATGCATGAAATCACACTCTCTTCACGAATTTGACAAATTTTTTGAGATTATTAGTGACCTTTTTCTAAAATTTTATAGGGGAAAGGACTACATTTTATTCAATCCTCCAACCAAGACTTTGATTAGTGGGTTATAAATATCAACAACACCCGTGCTTGCTTCCACCCATTTAAAGTTTCTCAACTGAACATAAAGAAAAACCTAGCCCTAGAAAAATGTTACAACGTCGACACAAACAACTGATGAATGGGATGACATATTAATTCAAGGAGGCAATTTTCTCTCGACAAGTCTCAACTTAGTCCTTGAAGTACTTCTAAAATTGAACAAACAAGCCATCTAATAGGCCGTCCTCTTACATGAATTTGGTTCTCATCAGTTAACTGACTAAATTAGCTCTCTTTCGAGATCGTGACACGTCACTACTTATTTTCTTTTTTGGGAGATAAGGTCTACATATTGTGATATCATGTTTTTGTATTGCACAATGAATCAATTTATCCTCTGCTAATTAAGAAAGGTAGATATCCTTATGGTATCCTATAAATTTCGTGGAGTAAATGGTCATGTTTCAATTATTGACCCACGACAAGACTTTGCTCTTCTTCAAGAAAAAAAATAATAATAATAATAAAGAAAATCGTTGGTGGAGAAGATCTAAATCCAGATCGATGGAGCAGCATAGGCTTCTGTATGAGTTTGAGTCTAGAGGGGCAGGGTTTGCTGTTGGTGACCACGAAGAAAGAGACATGAAATCCTCCTGTGGCCACTGGAAATGTGGGAAATCTACCGGACAACCACTCACATGTAGGGAAATTGCCTTTTGATGATGACAATTACTCTTTTATAAGAAAACATGGTTTGTGTTTGTGGGGTTTCTTCAAGTTGAACACTCAAAAGAACCCACATGCTACGGCACTTCTTGGTTTTTGTGGACCATTTTGATGGCCAATCAACTCTTGGAGAGAAGATTGTAGCTGCTTGTCTGGCTTCGAAATATGTGAAGGATATAAGAAGTGAAGAAAAAGAAAGAGTTGAAAGATTTTCATATTGATTTGAAGATAGGGAAAGCAAATCCAAATTCAACTTCAATAATTGTGCACGAGGAGGTGCATGTAATTTGAAAGCCGAATAAGATGATGAAAGAACTTTTCAGGAAGACAAATTGGAAAAAGAAAAAAATAAAGGAAGATATTTTTGTTTTTCATCACAAGGTATTGCCGAATTTGATCCATGTGCCTCACGACTTTGTCTTAAAAAGGGCCATAGTGAAAGAAAAGGTGAGCCCCACAAGCCACAGCCATCGTTCATTCTCAATTGATGTGGGATTTGATTCTCGTAAGTCCTTGTTTTTTTTTTTATTGCGATTATGTATTCTTGCTTAACTCGTAGAATTGGTTTCTTTTGTTACCTACTTTTGGTAACCATGATCAATTTTAATTTAAAAAATTATTTAAAAGATATCATTCGGCGTTGATGTGGCATGTGGCTTCCTAGACATAAGAAGTTTGAGTTTGGGCGAAGAGAGTTCATCGTAAAGTTGCTTACACCCCTGCTCGTGAGGGCCAGTTGACCCAAATGCGCTAGTTCTAAGTCTTGGCTACCAAGGATTTGCCATCCCTTATTAACTGTGGAGAAGCAAGTTTTGTATATGTTCGGTGCATGTGAGCTCACTTCATCTCAATCATTAAATAGTTTCGGTTTCAAGTGAAATATACACATGTATTGATTGCATGTAGAAACTTTTTGCCGTGGAGATGCTCCTTCTCTTTCTTCTCCTCCCCACATTAGTAGTGACATGGTAGCGAGATGAAGTTTGTCAGAGACAAGTCATGGAAGGATCCGATTGCATGAATTAATGAGTCAAAAGACCTGATACCACAAAGAAGGATAAGAGGATCAAGTTGCTCAGATAATAACTAAGATTTCAAGCATTGAAACCGTATTTAATTAACCCTTTCTTCTTAAACGAAGCACTAACCCTAAAAGGGAGAAAATCCCAGATAATCTATTTGTCTATGCATCAAACAAGAGGTAGTGGTCCTTTTTTTCTTTTTGTACTTATTAAGTAAAGTCTTATCTGTCGGGAGAATAGTGATGACGTTTAGTCTAATCAATCTGAATCGCTCAAGTTAGGCTATATTCGCTAGCAAACACGAGGTTGAAACAGAATTTTAGATACTTTCGCTATTCTTTCCCTAGAACCTAATGATAGGTAAATTTCAGGTGCTGTGACAGATGATCTAATTATAAGATTCTATTGCATGACAAGGCCTTGGATACGTTGGCCTCCCACCCACTTGAATTGAAGCCCCCTTATTAAAGAGAATTTAACAGAGGAAAATGAGAATTCATATTGAGTTACATTAAACTAGAAGAGGTAAGAGGATGAGGGCATATCGAGACAAGGTCAAATTTGAAAAAAAAAAAAAATAGAGCAGGCCAGGACAAAGTTGGGGCTGTCTAGAAGGGACATGTCATGAGCTGCTTCTATGTTTGTATTTAGCGAGAGACAGTCACAAAAAAATAATAGTATGAGGGCTCATGGAGACTAGGTCAAATTCAAGTATGTTCAGACGTTCCTTGAATGCAGATAATAATCTGAAAAGCTTATTAGGACCAATGTGAACTCAAAAGGATCAAAAGGTGACCCTTCTTTTGGCTTTTTTCCTTTTTCTAATGATTTTTGGGTAAGGATGAAAATGGAGGGAGAAATGATGGGTTCTAATTGGGGGAATGCAAGTTGTAACCTCCAAGTGCTGAACCAAATAATATGCACATTGCATGCACATCAATACTCAATAGTAAGATGGGACCATCCTTAGATATGACAGTGTCAGAATTATCAATTTGAATGCATATTCTATGTACACCTACCTGATGCCTATATACACTTTTCTTGGATATCATTGAGAAAAAAAAGTGTATTTATCACTGGAAAAAGTTTCACATAGAAGGTGTATTGTTCATTGGAATTGTCTCTACTACTTTCTTCAAGGGACAGAAAAAATTATTTTTCTTTCTTTGCTTTTTCATGCACATGTGTTTGCTCTCTTGCTAATCAATATACTTTCTTTTCTTTTCTTTTTTTCCTTTTTTCATGCAAAGATAACTTTGAGATCTTTACTGGAATCTCCTTAATTACTTGACTTAATTCTTTCTAACATGCAATTATTCAATCATATGAGTCCTTTCTCCTTAAACTCCATCACGTGGGTCTCTTGGATAAGGTTGAGCTAAAGCCCGAGAAGGTCAAGAACGAAATAATTTCTCTTTGCGTGTACTCCTTTTCTAAAAGTGAAGGACACTGCATAGTCCCCATAATGCCTCATGACTGCGCCTGATCATTGATGAGTCTTTTTCAATTGTTGCTTTCGTTGAAATCAATCTTGATGATTACATAGTGGTGAGATCATGCGTGGTTGGGACATTTATGGAATGATTGCGATCCATGTACTGGGTTTCGATCAAAATTTCCAATCAATAATTGGACCATATCATGTATCTCTTGAGCGTGGTTCTCTTCTAAAAAGTACTAGGGTTAATAAGGAAAGCAAAAGGCCGCAGCTATACATGTAAAAAAAGTTTGGTCCATCAAGAGTCCTTTGTCACATTGTATTATCAACTAAAATCACTCTAAACCAGTACACAAAAGAAAACATAAAATTAAAAATAAATCTACACGAAAGGGGTACAAGAAAGAACAAAGCGAGTCTATGTTATACCTATCATCGAGCCTTTTATTATTATTATTATTATTATTATTATTATTATTATTATTATATGACACAAATAGTCCCTCAATTTTGACCCAGTGTGCAATGTGGTCCTTGAACGTTTAATTTAACACAAATGGTCCATAAGCTTTTCGTACATATTCAAACTAGTCTCTAGACTATATGAAAATGTTCAATGTAGACCTTTCATTAATTTAAGTTTAGGGACAACATTGAACATTTTCATATAGTCTAAAGACTAATTTGAATATGTGCCAAAAGTTTATGGACTATTTGTGTCATTATCTCTATTATTATTGTTAACGAAATATATATATGTATATATATTATCATTTGTGAATTAAGAATAATGTAATTCCAACGGCCAATAAAGAAGCATACCTTCACAAAATTTATTGGCAATTGAAGAACTCAGCTGGAAAAAAAAAATCATGATATTATAACCCATACGTAGACCCGTGTTAGGTCTATTGACAGTGGAGAAATAATTTATAGAGGCATTGTTGAAGTGTCCCATATCGCTTATTTATGGGATTTGTCTAGATTGTATGTATATGTGATCTCCCTCCACTAAATGACTTAAATATTTAGATAAAACTTTTATACATGGTATCGGGGCCAAGTTTTAGTTGTTTGTAGTCTATTTAGTTAATAGTTCATTTCCAATGTGGATCTTGATTTGCCTTATTCCCCATTGTCAATACCATAGACTGAAGTACCAAATGGGCTTATCCATATAAGTAATAGTTATCGGTCAAATCGAACGAGTATGGAACCCTAAGGTAACATCCGATTATAAATTTGGACAGACAAAACTCACCAATGATGAAGAGCCATATCCCAAGTTCAAGAACACTCTTTTTGATAAAATTGTCAAGCAAAAGATGACGTGATGGAGAACTAAAGCGATGGAGAAAGCAACCCCAAGTTGCATGCGGGTTGACTAGCCTCAAAACCCTACTGGTAAAGCAACTCAACATGGGGTGGCAAAATTCAGGCATTTCATTATCAATTTTGAGCAACCAATTCATTTCCTTTTTAATGGTGATGACAAAAAAAGGGGAAGCATCGCGTCGACAAGAAAGGGATGCAAGATGGTCCAACATGCCCAAACACACGAATTTTCAATTTGTGTTGGAAGACGTTTCAAAAGGGAAGAAGGGTTTTACATGTGCAAGTCAATGGAGAGGACAAGAGGAAAATGGTGAAAGGGAGGGATGTGAACAAATCGCGGGGGGGTGGGGGGGTGTTAGGGAAATTGGATATAAAATGACCGTATGTATAAAAGGGGGCCAAACGATTCTGACTACAAATCAATGTCACATGAAACAATATATACCCCTTCTACATTGAAAAACAATCATTTGCCCCATACAAGACAAAAAGCAGGTGAAGGAGAGGGTCATCAATTATTGTAGAATCGATTCCCTTCTTAGAGTTACATTCAACTGTCCCAAGTATACACTCAGCTTGTTGCTTGTTCTTTCCCCCTTGAGAAATCACAATCTGGATATAAATCACAGAAAAGAGTATTGTATATACTTATTCGACAAATTGATAGCAAGAACTTATTAATAACTAGCTTTTTCTTCATTTGATTTACATTTTTCGAATAGATAACCACTTTGCAAAGAACACCGAGATCATCGGCAGTTGCAAATGGCATGGTAACCTAAATTGGTTGGGTGTCTCCAACCAGGAGATTCTCCAAAATGTCCTACTTATGATTATAGTCCTGTAGGATGACCCCTATATATAAAACGTTTTGTCACCGGCACCTCCATCGCCATGTAGTAAGGGTTTGCCCGTCCTCGAGTCCATTTAGGAGCCTATCATAGTCTAGAAAGGGTGGAATTACAAGCTCGAGGAAGGTTATTAGCTAGGGCGGAACTTTCTCATCCTTACTTAAGAAGAAAGAAAAACGTTACCTACAAATTGATCTTCTTCTCACATAATGCATCCTTTGGAAAACCTTGAGGTACAATAAAGATTAGTTCAATATCGGTCGAAAAGAAGGAACCGGTATCCAATAAAATTTTTGTTAGGTCCACCATCGACAGACATTTTTTTCGCAGGAACTTTGTTCTTGATAATGTAATATGCGCATAAATTCGGGCATTATAAGCAACTTATTAACTGCATGGGGGACAAAACAGAAATTGAGTCCATTAAACCCCAAGAAAGAGCAAGAAAATAGAAACATATGTCTGAGCCAGAAGCTGGAGCCATGGCTTGGGGGAGCGAAGTCAAGACAGAAGCCAATCAACGACCGATTCAACCGAAAGTAACCGTCAAAGAGGGTAAAAGAAAAGCCGAGACTGACCAGGGAGTTTCCAACTACCAATGCATTTGCAAAATGACAAAGGAGAGGGGAGAAGAACATTTATTGTAACCTAGTGAATTTTCTATTGCATAAATAAATTGTGTCGCTCTATAAAATGCTTGAACAGGCCACTCATGAGGCCCCCCTGACCACCTTGTCTCATTTTCCACTGCCCATGTTCCTTAGAACATGGAGTAAATTATGGCTGCTTTCTCCACTACTCTACTCTCTCTCTATCTCTCTCTCTCTCTCAATAATTGTCTAATGTGTTGCAGGCAATACATAAAATTTCTCCCCATGTAATAAAATGTTTGTGCCAAATGTTTTGAGCTTTCAAATAATCTCCAATGGATTATACTGTGTAATGACGGAAACATATAAGTTCGCGCTCTTCATGAAAAAAAAAACTTAATAGGATGCAAAACGTGGGGTTTGAATATAGGTGTGAAGCGAGGAAGACGATTGTGCTTATTAAAACCGCCTATTACACCTATTCTCTAGTTATTTTAAGCTTTAGGAAAATTTAGAGTATTTAGTTTTCCCCTTGGAATGCAATAAACCAAAAAAAAAGAAAAAAAAACATTCGATAGGAAAATGATGCGAGGACTATTAAGAACTTGTTATTGAATTTATTTGTTTCGATTTATCAAGTGACTTGTAAAGCTCTTATGAGGTGGTTAGTCGAGCATATCATCATTTTGCTTGTGGATTTCACTTCGGCAAATAGTAAACACCATTGCCCGGTGAACAATTTGACATCGAAAGACCATGCATGCTGCGGAAAATTTTGACATTGCAATTTATAAACTACCTATATGGTATAAATTTTCCAAGTTCGAAGACAAAATATCAAGAACAAATAATTGAATTTTGCAATGTAAAAGGACACATATACAGGAGGTTTCCCTTAATGAAAAAAAAAAAAGGCTGCAATGAGAAGGTGATTAAGTCCAGGAATAAATGAGTACTAAAGCATCTTAGTCCATATAATCTGTACAAAATACTTTATTCATGAAATATCTTTAACTTGCTGTATTCAAGATTAAGAGAGAGTACATGATTCGGATAAATGTGCCAAGAGATGAAAAATCAATGGCCGTTCATCTAAGATGATGGAATAGCGGAAACTTAAGTCTTCGTATTATTTATGGGATAATGAAGTCGCTAGTCCCTATATTCTTATTAAAACTGCAAAATCGCCCCAACTTAATTGTTGCCAAATGGTTAGATGTTCGTCCTCGGAGGAAGTTGATGACTGATTTTGTTAATATGGGCTTAACCACGTTAAATTTTGTTCACATGGACTCTCTCTCTCTCTCTCTCAATAGTTGCCTATCTTGGGGTGGCCAAGGTGAGGCTCGCACTCCTCAAACGACAGCTATCACCACCATCTCGAGGTGATACCAGCCTCTACGACGATTGATATGACCCCACTCTCTTTTGCCTTATGATAAACTTTATATTGGTAATGTGGCGCTAAGTCGGCGTCACGTGAGAATTTTGAGCAAATCAAAATATGACACATGCTTCCTGATGTTCAACTTAACCTTCATGCCAACCAAATTCAAAGAATATATAAATGTGAACTTTTTTCAAAAGCACACGGACCATTTTGAATAGAAAAAGAAGAGGTAGAAGGGCAACTTTAAATTTCGAGTATAGAAACTATTAGTGATATCATCTCTATTTAACGTGATTGAATTGCTATTTTATGTACATGGACTCATTTTTTCCACTTTTCCTACACTACCCTAGTGCAACCTCTTCAATTTATTTGTACACATATGCCATAAATATAAGGTTCCCCTCCTCTTCAAGAGGTTCAGAACTTCTCACCACTTTGCAGTCAGGACACCAAAAACAATCTCATGTGATGAGGCACCACCTCAAAAGGGTGTAGTGAAAAATGAAACAAAAAAGAAATTGTAAAGAAGTCATCTCTCTCTCTCTCTCTCTCATTTGCATGAGTCAAGCCCAACTATAAAAGGCATCCTCAATTTACGGCAGAGTCTCCCAAATTGATCACTTTTCAGCTCCTGAGTCTTCAAAGACTCTTTGGAAGAGAAGTTCTCAACCCTCCCAGACACAAACCCTCCAAAAAAACAGAAGACTTAAAAGGAGAGAGAGAGAGAGAGAGAGAGAGAGAGAGAGAGGCTATGGAGATTGAGATGGTGAAGTGCGAGTGTTGTGGGCTGAAGGAGGAATGCACCCAAGACTACATATCCAAAGTGAAGTCCAAATTTGAAGACAAATGGCTCTGCGGGTTGTGCTCAGAGGCCGTGAGAGACGAGGTGAACAGAGCCAACAGCAGCAACAA
This sequence comes from Metrosideros polymorpha var. glaberrima, assembly GCA_001662345.2. Classification (NCBI taxonomy): domain Eukaryota; kingdom Viridiplantae; phylum Streptophyta; class Magnoliopsida; order Myrtales; family Myrtaceae; genus Metrosideros; species Metrosideros polymorpha. The sequence goes on from BCNH02000002.1 coordinate 5,539,033, forward strand.
GAAGCCGTGTGGGGTTGAAGAAGCCATGAGAGCTCACATGTCCTTCTGCAGGAAGTACAAGTCAAGCCCCGCATTCAGGGTCGCTGATGGGATGAGGCAGATGCTGAGGAGGAGGTCTGGCGATCTGTCGTCTTCATCATCATCATCATCTTCTTCCTCTTCTTCATCATCTTCTAAGAAGTACTCAAGAGCAACCGGCACTTCGCAAGTTGGTGATGAATCACCATACTCACTGTACTGATTAAGGGAAACAGAAAGCAGAGGAAAGGCTAGCTATTCCCGATCTTGGTTTGGCTTTCTTGAAAATCCAACCAAAAAGGGATATAAAAAAAAAAAAAAGTTTTCATCTTTCGTCTTGTACAGGGGATGTTGAATTCAGTGGAGGCTTCTTCTGAGCCCTTGGAATTTTTGCTGCTTCTATAACCCAGGTGTTCATGGGCTGTGATTTGTTTCTAGTTATATCTCTCCTTGTTTTTTTCCAAATAATTTCCAAAAAACTTTTCTCTTTTTCTATTTTTTTTCAAAATTTTCTAGTTCAATATTTTCTTCAGATTTTCCATTGACTTTTTATCCTGCATCATACAATAAGTCTTGCTAGAGAGGAAAAAAAAGATTGCAATCATTGGCCCTGATGATGCATGATAGACTTAGTAAAGCAAGAAATCATTCAATTTCCCCTCTTTTTCTTGACATTTTTTTGTTCTTGATATAATTCCCATGACTTGGTAAGAATATAGGAATTGCATATATATATATATATATATATTACACTATTTTCAATTTTTTTTTTTAAGATCAAGAATATCTGGGGCAAATCTAGGAGCTTACAACATCATAAGTCAAATGTGGTTTCACTAAAAAGAGGACTAATTCAACATCATGACATGGGCTTCAATTATTAAAGCTAAAATAGTTGAATTGTTTTATTAATTTTTGTTTCCACTATGCCTAGGTTATCATGTTATATGTTGCAATTATTCGTGTTGTCTTTGCAACGACTTTGCACGAGTTTTAACCATTGAGGTCCTGGTTTCAATCATGGTTCTCACCTATCGATTTAGACCACCATCATGTACTACACATGCTAAATCCATTATTGGTAGACCAGAACTCAATAATTTGGACCGGAAAATAATAATTAATTCAACCAAGTCAAAGAATGTGAACTATAACATTGTGCCAATCACAATTTAGTCATGGTGCAATGACTCTCCCTAGAAAAATCCTGGCGAAAAATCACTCTACCCCTAAGAGGGTGAAACCTAGTAAATAATATAATTATTTTACTAAATAATAATATAAGTTTATTGAATTGATTTGAGATAATAATTTCTTCATTCTCGCCATGACAAATGGACCCATGAAGATTCTGTAGAACACGGTATCTTGTTTCAGTTGGAATCCACATATAAAAATAATGTGATGAAGTTAGTCTACCTATTCACAATTTTCAATTAAGTAAAGAGTGCTTAATCTATTAGATTTGGGGCTATATGATGATTGTGTGTTCATATACTAACATGACGGTAAATAATACTAATACAGATCATCGATTATTATTGAAGTTCAAATCGTAATTTACGTGTTAATTTTCCCATTTTTCATTTGTTACATTCTAGCCTCTATATATTTACATTTATAGAATCGGGATAGTTTTGCCCCTTCAAGGCAGACTAACATCACGTCCGATCATCTCTAGATCTGTCTACGAACATCGCACCGATTCACCTAACTCTTCGGGGCGGTCAATCTCGAAAGAAAATCACGAAGCGACAAATTGTAATTTTCAGTGGTTTTGATACAATGGATTCCTCACTATTTATGTACATAGACTTTCGATCCCATCCAAAAAGCCAACATGGAGCACCAATTATAGGGATGTGGTTCCCCCATGTGATATAGTTTTTGAGATCTCATTCATGTGGGGTCAATTCAGAAAAGGCAGAGCAGTGAGACGGCAACTTTTGTGCGCGCGTGTGTAGGACAAGATTCAGTTGGCATGGCCATTGCCCGCTGCCGTGTCCGGTCTTTGCACCGTTCAATTAAGCCGCGGCATCTCGAATTGGATTCCGATTACAGGTTTGAGACTGAAACGCTATTGCAATGGAAAGGGGAATCAAATTTCCTTGGGGGGACACATGTCTCTCCGAATTTTCAGTTTTTTTTTTTGGCCTCCGCGTGGCCTGGGGGCCGGTCGAGGGCAAAGCGACCTACCGATTGGCGGTGATCCTTCATTTATGTGATCACAAGAGCTTTTCCGTGACATGAAATTAACATTCTAATGACGGTACTGAACGACATGATCCTTCTTTAAGTAGTCGGGTTGTTATTCCTTTAGGAGTGCCCTTGAGGAGGTTGAGCCATACTTGATGCTCGAGCTTTGTTGTAGCTCTAGTTGGTCGGTATCCGTGGGAAATCATCTTGGACTTCATTACTTGCATTCCAAATTTTCATAGCAACATGCTTCTTGCCAATGCTCTTCAATGCCCGTGTTTTCTCCATTAGCTTACAATTATTATGTTATTCTAAATCTACAATTGAGTATTTACTGAAATTCAAACATAATTTTATTAGTACTCTGTTACTTGATATATTCTCTGAGATATGCAAGTGAAAGAGTAGGCGTATAGAAAGTGATGTTTATTAGATTAAAGGGAAAATAGAACTATTTCTTTCACTGGAAGTGGATCGATGGAAAAAGAAGTAATTATTCGGGTAAAAATCTCCCAAACTGAAAAGCACGAAAATAATTCTTAAAGTACGAGTCTTTAACTAACTATTTGAATTATAAAAAAATAATAATAATAACTATTTGAATTTAAAAATGGAGGAGAATTCCAAAACAAATC
>BCNH02000002.1:5541996-5552648 GCA_001662345.2 Metrosideros polymorpha var. glaberrima
AGTACGAGTCTTTAACTAACTATTTGAATTATAAAAAAAAAAATAATAACTATTTGAATTTAAAAATGGAGGAGAATTCCAAAACAAATCATAATCTTTTTTGAAGCACTAGTTTGTGTTTGAGTTTCTAATATCAGTTAGACAATAATTCACACTTGAGATTTTAGTGAACATTATCTTTTTATTTGCGAAGTAGTCATTTTTATCCCGAGAATAACCCCCCGTTGGAATTCAAAATTCCTCATCAACTCAAGAAAGCAACCAAAATCATACCTTAGCCTCCTAGCTTAGCTACCGCTGCCGCCGCTGATTGCCTTCGCTACCTTCAAATTGCTCACCAGAGACTACCGCCGTGACGAGCAATAGCGTGCCTCCCTCTCTGTTCATTTAAAAATTAAAGGGATGAATGTACTAGAAATGCAAATTTACGATATTGTGGCCAACATACTTGGTGGGTCGCATACATTAAATCGACCCCACTCAGACATGAAGAGTTGGAGATCCTATATAGGAAAGAGAAGCTGGGAAATATCTTCTGAAAGTAAGAGCAAGGTAGAATTTAACATATAAGATGTTGAAAAAGACAAATGAGGAGTTGGGTGGGCAGCACACTCAATTGACACTTCAGAGGATTGTTGAAGTATTTAGGGAGCTATTGTAGGTTTTCAACGATGCGACGGCTGCTTCGAGCGCCAATAATTATCTGCCAGGCAATTGGTGGTTCCGTTTCTATATATGATGTTGGTTGAGCTGGCAAACAAGAAGGGTGATCGCTTCTTCAACGAAACGATATAGGCTATGGAGATGAAATTTCTCCAATAGTACAAGGACATTCTGGTTGTTTTTTTAGTGTCTACCACCCTTAATACAAAGTTTGAATTAGAGGGACTCGAAACTCTCAATGTACCATGTTACGGAGAATTTGGCACTTGGTGAGGAGTTCCAAATGGAGGAGATATTGGCAATGATGATGAGGAATTAGCTTCGAAATATCTATGTTGCATCGTCCTGTTGATTCGACACAATGAATTCCGCCCTATGGACAAAGATGGCGCCCTTATTGAATATTGAAATTTTTGTGGTCTCTAGTTGGTCAGAAGAAGAATACTTGACAACATTTCGCTAGCTCTTTGTTTTCATCTACCAATTTGTTGAAAACATAATTGGCGACAAAATACTCTGAATACATTAATAGAGTTGACGAAGATAACGTCAGACATTTTTATCAGTGGAAGAGGAGAGCTACCAATTTTCAATGCTTCCCACCATGGTTTGTGACATAGTGACCCCATTGACGTCTACAGCACCATCAAAGTCCATGTTCAATACTGGACAACAGATCATGGAAAACGATAGGTCTAGTTTGTCAACGAAAAATTTAGAAATGAGTGTGGTAAGCCATGGTTAGTTTTTGCAAAATTTGACTCCAGCTGAACGTGCTCAACGTAAACAAGAGGACAACAACTATTGTCTCATCCAAATCATGGTAACATTGGTTAGGGACACAGTGCTGAACACACCAAATCTATTAGACATTCTCTTGGGTATGGTTTGTGGGTAATCGTGTACATATAATAATTTTTCCAATTTATTTGAAAATCTACTTGTACTTCATTCATGTTTAATTGAATGAGTATTTTTTTTTATTAATTCCCTCAATTAAATTTTGTATTATTTGTAATATTTGAATAGTTCATTTTTTAAAGAATTTTTTAATTAAAAAAGAATANAATTTTATTTTGAAAAAAGCATATGATATTTTTTAGTTGTACACTATATGTCCTCAAAATATGGTAAAAATGTCATGTTATCATTTTATATTGCTCAAGTTGGACGAAGATGACAAAAATCATTAAATATATTAATTTATTAAGTTTTAGGACTATTTTATTTTTGTGACAAGTTTTCAGGTTCTTGGTTCTCGCACATTATCAAAAATCCTAATAACTAATTGAAAATCCGTGCCGTATATTGCTTTAAACTTTTCTTTTTTTTTTAGTCGGGAAATATGTACCGGAAAAAACGATTTTAGGCAGAGTTTTTAAACCCTTATTCTAAAGTGGAACTCGGGTCAGTCCGAGATTCTCCCAAGACCCGACCCGCACAGTGGTCGATCTCTAGTGTCGTGTTAGCTCGCAGATGACCGTTAGAATTCAAATTTCAAACCCCTTTAGAAAATCTCACACCCCGAAAACACACGTAACACACCAGAGAGAGATAGACAAGACAGAGAGAGAATCAAACAATTGACGAACAGATTGATCCAACGCCGCCATGAAAGCACTCCTCTCAGATTCATCATCCTCGTCGTCATCTTCGTCGGTCACTGCGAAATCAGTGTCCACCACCACCACCACCGACATGTCCTCCACTCCGATTCGGGATGACCGAGCCGAGGCCAGAGACAGCTTCTACTTCCCTGGATGCCGGAAGGACGCCAACTGCGACTGCGAGATCTGCTTGGCCAGCATCAGCGCGACCCTCGATCTCATGCCCGCCAGCATCCAGAAAAGCTCCTTCACTAAGCTCTCCCCTTCGTCACAGCTGACGGCGCCACGTCGCGCCCCAGTGTCTTTCGACCCGTCTATTCTGTCCACCCCTGGGTCGAGTGTCTCAAAGACGGTGAACCATTTGCCGATCTTGAAGTCGGCTGCATTTCATGAGGGGAAGGAGATGGGGAAGAAGAAGGCGAGGTTGGGTTCCGGGTCGCGGCCAGAGGGTAGGTTACTGTGGTGGGCCTTGTGTTTCGTGTTGATATTCATGGCGGATTTGGGGGTTCAGTGGTTGGTCTCAGCTGCAGTAAGACCCGAGCTATCGAGTGATGCAGTGAGGCAGATTGGCGAGGAATCTCAGAGAGTAAGTGATTTGATTTGGAAGATCAGGTTTTTGCAGAGAGAGATACGGGATTTTGTTGAAGGCAGGGTTTCAAATTGCAGTGACCAGAATTCTACATGGAAGATCAGTCAGGTTTGAACAAAGTTTGAATTTTTTTTTTTTTACAAATCAATTTCTTTGCTATTGAATTTCTCAAGTGAGACACTGAGGTTCTCTCTTCATCAAGAAATGGCTCTGATTCAAGTAGTGATGAAGCATATGCATGCGTTGTGTGTCGTAGGGTGGTCTGCTATTGAATTCTAGGTGCACACTGTACAAATCGATGACAGAAGAGGTGAGCATATGGGGATGGCCTTTGCAGACCGCAGGGCTTCTTACAACCGGCGCTTCTTCGAGATCATTCACTATTATCAAAGGCAGAGTCACAGAGGTAAAATTCAGCACCGATTTCTTTTTGTCTGTTGTCATACAAAATAAGTCAATAAAAATCCAAAATGGCTATAGTTGCAACCAAATCTGTCGAGAAGATTGTTGTTTTGTTACCATAATAAGGTCGTATCTTTCAAGATTACCCAGTAAAAGTTCTTGGCCTTATGTATGTAACTAATTCAGGGTCAGAAATCTGTATGAACTTCAAAGTGTGTACTGGCCATTGTACGTTTCATGTAATTGCCAGAAGCATTGCCTGCGTTTTAATTTTCATCTTGTTGCAGCAACTGACTGAACTGCAATCTTTCAAAGGGTGGGTTTCTTTTCATTGCATGCCTTACTGATGAGCTGAAAACTTGAGAAAGATTTTGAATTTCGGCTTCATTTTCCATTTTGTCCGTGTCGTACCTTTTGCTGATGGGTATATTATTTTTTCTTTCGTTCGATAGTGGAGAGATGGAAACATGGGCTATATCATCCGAAAGGTAACTAGTTCTTGGGTGCACGGAAAATGGAGTGCATCTGTTGTGCAGCTTGATCCTGGTACTTTGATTCTGGAGTACAAAAGGAGCTCGATATTGGATGACTCAGGATTTCTAATGAAAGCACTGGAGTTCTTGAAGTACCAGATGACAATAGCAATCGGACAACTGAATCGACGGTTGTGGTATTTCCCTGCTTTCGAGGATTATCCCGGGCAGATCAGAGCAAAATATATCAGCAAAGTCCCAACTTGAGGAGCTTGTGTGCTGCAGAATGCTTCAGTTCTCGATTCTCATCCCTTATGAGAAACATTTTTGGTTTTTCTGCGCAGCATTCACATGGTGAAATTAATAGCTCTCGATTTTGAATATTCTTTTGTTTTCTCGCCTGTACTTTAAACAGCATAAGTTCGAACAAGTTCTAGATAACTGTACTTATTCGATAGAGTGATTGTAAAGTTTTAGTAGCTTTGTAGAGGTAAGTTCTGATTGCCATGTTACCAGACAGAATTATAGCTGATGTAGTCAACCATAAGTTTAAAAAATGTCCAAGATGCACAAATTTAACATTAATATAAACATCCACAGAAATCAAAGTTTGCTGAACATGCAATTGCCGACATTTCAGCTTAAAAAATATCTAATGATATCCAGTAGGTGTTCAAGCTCGAGTGGAACTCCTGCCAAATGTGAAGTATGAAACAGAAGCCTAGCGGGCAGGGACAAGGCATATGCAAACTCTTTTTGCACCTCGGAGTTTTGGAATTACAGAATGTTTTTTTTTACAATTTCAATATAATATTGGAAGGAGAAGGTAGCAGAGTACAATCACCAATAGTCTCTACAAGAACAAATGCCATCTTTGCAATGGTGAAACCTAGTCCTATCTCTGACAATGATTTCTCTTCTGTATTCCTTTGAGATAAGCTTCATGAAAGTATGACAGTCCTCGCATATCCTGAGGTTCTTTACTATGCGGATGCATGATCCTGCTCTTAGGGTCAACAAGCCGTAGCAAACTGCCAACTTCTCACTATGCCAAAGTACCACCTCTCTCTTATCTTCATCCTCTACATCAACCAAAACACAATGGGCACAGGGAGCATAGCCGACAAGCTTCAACTCTCTAACCACCTCATCTAATTTTGCATAGATTTGATCTGCTCGATTGTGATCCGGGTCAGCCATAGCAAACTGGTGTACCTCGTTGTTTAATTCAATCCTACTCCATCCCCTCTCCTTGAATATACCCCTCTGTCTCATTAATTGCCTCAACTCACCCACATCTTGCCATCTTCTACGTTTTGCGTAGATATTCGACAAGACCACGTGAGCTCCATCATGATCTGGCTCCAGCTTGAGGAGCTGCTTGGCGGCAAATTCTCCTAGTTCGTCCTCACTGTGAACCCGACAAGCAGCCATCAATGAACCCCATATGACAACGTTAGGAGCCAGAGGCATTGTCTCTATAACCTCTAGAGCTTCTCTCACTAGACCAGCACGCCCAAAGAGGTCTACCATACAACCATAGTGCTCATGTTTTGGTTTGAGATTGTGTTCACCAACCATGGATGAGAAGATTTCCTGGCCCTTCTCGACCAACCCAGCATGGCTGCAAGCATAAAGCACGCCAATAAATGTTATCTCGTTAGGCTCGACATTTTCTTCTTTCATTTGATAAAAGAACTTTAATGCATTATTGGCATCCCCGTGCATGGCAAAAGAATTGATCATAGTGGTCCAAGAGATCACATTTTTGCTAGAAGTTTTCTCAAAAACTTTTCGTGCTCTCTCCAAGCTACCACATTTGGCATACATATCAACAAGGGCGTTCTTGACAGGCAGAGCTTCTCCAAAACCGTTCTCATTGACATACTTATGCATCCGTCTGCCTTGATCTAATGCACCGAGATGAGCACACGCAGATACAACACTCAGGATGGTGATCTGATCAGGTTTTATTCCCCATGCTTGAATCTCCTTAAACAAAGTGAGAGCTTCTTGAGGTTGATCACTCTCAGCATAGCCAGAGATCATTGCACTCCAACAGACCAGGTCTTTTTCTTCCAGCTGGTCAAAAATTAGCCTCGCGTTCTCAATTTGTCCAACTTTGGAATACCACGATATCATGGCAGTTGAAACAACTAAATTCTTAGGAGACATTTTGTCGAAAAATTCTTGAGCCAAATCCATGCAACCAGAACTTGCATACAAGCTGATGAGGGCACTCTGTATATGGGGATCCAGTATGATATTATTCTCGGTGATGTACTTATGAATCTTCTTTCCATAGGTTAAATTACCGGCCCGACCACAAGCTGAAAGTATGCTAGAAAGAATCATATTGTCTGGCTCCACGTTAGAACTCCGCATTTCTTCAAACAGAGACATAGCTTCATCAAAGAGGCCATTCTGACAAAATCTGCCATGGCAACAGATAATTCGCATGAAATAATATGGCTGGGAAAGTGCAAATATATAGCTTGATGCATTTAAGAGACTACTGCATTTCAGCTTCTCAACTGCCAAAGAAATATGTTAGGAAAAAGATTCTACAATCTGCAAAAATCACCTTCAACTAGTGCAGGCTATAAACTTAAAAGGACACAGTGTGAGGTGCATATGTACGTAAAACAGCAAGAAAATCACCATACCCATCAATCATTATGCTCCAAGAAACCACATCTCGCTGCAACATTTTATCGAACAGCAAGCGGGCATCCATAATCTGCCCACACGCAGCATAAATACCGACCAAAGCAGTCTGCACAAAAGGATCACCACCATATCCCAACTTAACGACCAACCCATGAATCTCCGACCCTTGAACTAATCCCACCACTTTCGAGCCCGCCTTGAGCAGGGGAGGGAAGCTGAACCTATCCAAAACAACACCCTCCCTCCACATTTCATCAAACAAGATGAGGGCATCCCCAGGCCGGTCGCCACGGGACAGCTCCCGCAGGTACTTGTTGAGGACTCTGGTTTTCGTGGAGTCGGGGACGTGGCGGAAGACGGAGAGGGCATAGCCGAGGCTCGGGGAGGAGAGGAGGAGGTGGACGAGCAGGGGCACGGCGGAGGGGTGGTTGAGGTTGGTGCGGCGGAGGATTTGGGCGTGGACTTGTTTGAGATGGGTCGGGGTGGTGGCGGTGGTTAGGGCGGCGTGGAGTGTGGTGGTTGTGGCGGCGGCGGCGGAGGGAGGAGGGAAGGATGTGGCGGGATGGAGCAGCGTTTGCATGGCGTGCGAACCGGAGTGTGGCGTGCCGATACAAATGGGCCCCCGGAACATATGTTAAATCAAAACCATACGGTCGAATCCGACGAGACGCCACAAAATCCACGTAAGACCCATCATGTCCGAAGATTCAGATTCAATTAGTACATATATGGGATCATTCAACAGGTGAAGTTGGGTTTGTGATTTCTTTTGCTTTTGCTAAATGAAGTTAATTGTCTTATGGGAGAAGTGAATTAGATTCATGTAATGATTTCACTTCAATAGTGCTTAAATTATTAATGAAAAAAAGCCGCAAAAAACCCTAAATTTTGCCAATTATAACACATTTATTCCGAATTATTTTTTATAACACCAAAAATCCTAAACTTATACACGTGTGATCCATTTACCCTAAATCTTTTTTTGTGACACTAAAAACTCCAAACTTTTTTTCTAACGCCAATTTTTTTGAATAAATATGTCACACGGATACAAGTTTGAAATTTTTTATGTCATAGAAAGAAGTTTGAGGTAAACGTGTCATATTATAGAAGTTTGGGATAAATGTGTCACATAAGTAAAAATTTGGGGTTTTTTGTGTTAAAAAAAGTTTTTGGTAATTATGTCACAGTGAACATAGTTTAGAGTTTTTTTTATGGCTTTTACCCTAATTTAATTACTCAACAACCACATCATCGCTCCACTACCATTTGAACAAGAAAAGAAAGAAAATTGATGGGGGTGTACAAGTACAATGCTGGTGGTTTTGGTCTTAATTTCCACGAATGTGGAATAAATCGAGCCGTCCTAACTTGTGCTGGCTTGTCTTGTGGCCAATAAAAACTTCTCGAGATTGGCAAGAGAAAAAAAAAAAGAATTCATAAAGTTTTAAAAAATTATAAAAATTATTTATATCAGCGCCGACGACACCATATAAGACGTAGGCGACACCATGTAAGACAGTTAGCGATTCTCTTTGTGCTCAAAAGATTTTGTCTTTTTCTTTTTTCAATTTTGAAGTACAAAAGACTCTCTCTCTTATACAAGTTCAAAATCCGTAGCCAATCCAGCATTAGACCAGTCAATAATGGAGTCCAAGCCGCTGCACCCGCTTTGCCAAATTATGGAGACCCCAACTCACAAGCTCTCCTCAAGCAGTGGCTTAGGGAAGAGGAGATCATCCTCTCTCGCATCTCTCTCAAGGAGACCTAGATCGACTTTGTCCGCAGTGAGATCACCTACCTCCACATCTCCTTCTTCCTCTGCCACTCCCTCTCTCTCCTCCTGCTCTTCACCATCCCCCAGGGCGCCGGCGCTGCCGCCGCCGCCGGTCCTAGATTCCCTCGCTGTGTTCGCTCGCCCTCTCGCTCAATATTGTCTGGGCCGTGAGGTACAAGACCGACGTGGAGAAGTTGCTAGAGAGGGAGAAAGAGGATGCCAAGTTGCTGGGGAAGTGCACGGAGGAATAGTAGACCTCTCCAATTGAAGCCGATGTATCATCCCTTTGACAAGAGAGAAAGACGAACCAGGCAGGATTTTTTTCTTAAAAGATTGTCATTTTCTTTTTCTTTGATGTTTGCTGGTTCCACTGGAACTGGACCGAGACTGGCAGTCCAGTCCAGTCCCCAATTTTGAAAATATGAGAATCGGAATCACCGGTTCAGTTCCCAATTCCGAGAGAGAACCGAACCAACCCAGACCATGCACACCCCTACATGGCAACAGCAAGCGGTGCTCATCGATCTTCTCTAGACCCCGGCGAGAGATAGAGGGAGATAGAGAGGGAGGGTGCCCTTGTAACATTGCCTCCATTGCACCTCTAATGTAGTCAATGGTTACAACTAGGGGTGGTTATCGGCTCATGCCAGTCGGGGCACGGCACACCTTGACCTGTGCCTAGCACGACCCGTTTAATTAAAGGTGACGTTGAGCCAGCCTATTCTCCTAGGCCCGACCAAGCATGTGCCCAATCAATTTTTCGACACAGGCGCTTTAAAGGGTGGTCAATAAATAGCGACCAGGGCTTTAAGGTCGATCACTAACTATAGTCGTGTTGACACCTAAATTTTGACCATCATTTAGTTTTTATTTAAAATTTATTAAATTGCAAAAAAAAAAAATAGAGACTGACCCCAGCCCCTACCAAAAATATTTAATTTGATTACATTTAGTTTGCATTTAGACTTAGGAGCATTTTCTTAAATTTTCAGCATAATTAAAACATGCATTTTTTTTTTGCGTTAAAAAATTGAACCCTCATCCGCAAGCCCCACTGTCGAGCATCCGACGCAATTGTGATCCACCATCCACCGTTCGAGTCGTGGCCAATCCCGATCCGTGAGTTCAAAGAGGAAAACGAATATACGCAAATTCAAATTAGGATTGGTGGTGAATGTTTTGGAGAAGATATCGGATATTTCAAATAAAAATGATGAATTTGCGGCCATATCTTTCCATTTCAAATTGTTTAGTTTATTTTTTATTTTGTATATATAAAAAGGGGGCTGGTGGCATGAGAGGGAGGAGAAAAAAAAAGGGGGACAAAAGCGGAGGAAAAAAAATTCGTCTTCATCAAAGGGAGAAATAGGGAAAGAGAGAGAGAGAAAAGTAAAAAAAAAAAAAAGAAGGCAGAAGCAGAGAAAAAAGTCAAAAAAAAAAAAAAAAAAAGACAAAAGCGGAGAGAGAGAAATCGGGAAAGAGAGAGAGAGAGAGAAAAGTAAAAAAAAAAAAAAGAAGACAGAAGCGGAGGAGACTTGGACTTATTTGGGCGTGACATACAGAAGAAGTCCAAGGAGAAAATTTTCCTTCATCATTCTTTTTCGCACTTTGTTCAAACCTTGCAGATTCTCTCAACCGTGTCTGCCCTTCGAGGAGTACTCCCGTGCGCAAGCCACCGATTTCCGACAGTCCAATCGAGATTCTCCAATTAACCCCAATTTGAAAATTTTCTGAATAAGGTAGTTTTTTTATTTCTTTATTTTGAAATAATTCTATCGATTTAATGTTATTCTCTTAATTGTGTTTCCTAATTTAAAAAAAAAATGTGAATTTTCAGATAATATCGCGTTAGAGATAACGCAACATTATTTGGAACATTATCTTAGAATTTTTTTTTTATTTTGTTGCGATTGTTTCCTTTTTATATTTGTGATTTAATTTGCACATTAATAAATAATTTTGCTCATAATATATGCTCCCATTGTGCCTATGTCCCGAGGAAAATGTGTATTGGGTAACGTCTGACTTCGATTCAGAAGTATGATTGTACTCGCACATGGAAATTATACGTCACATTCTCGATTATGAGAATCGGATTGATAATTTCAAAATAGGATTTCAAAATCTGCCCTATGTATTAGGAACGATGGTTATTCTATAAATTAATTCACTTTCTAGCCCTAATTCAAGAGAATGCTGTGAAATCGAAAATCGAAATTAAAGGTATATTATGGGCAAGATTAATTATTTTTGTTCAAATTATTCATTCTTGTTTAATATAATCAATCATAAAAAAAAATATACAAAAAATAAAAATAAAAATACTCATCATGTGCATGTCATCTTTGCCATGTCATTACTCTAGATTCATTAATGCCATGTCTAGGTTCATTTAATATAATTTTTTAGGTGCATTCATATATAATTAAATGTCTAGGTTCATTTATTATTTAACCTTACTCATTAGGATT
>BCNH02000002.1:5552746-5566501 GCA_001662345.2 Metrosideros polymorpha var. glaberrima
GCGTTAATAGAAATATTAGCGTAATTAAGTTCCCAAACTCATTTAATCTTTGGTTCGTAGAAATAAAGTATATCTCTCTATACTTTGTTCAGGTTTCTAATTGGCCTACCATAAATGATTAGTAGCGACTCCATTTTAAATCTTTTGCATGTTAATATCGAACCTTAAGTTGCGATTTGGTAGGATTTGGGAGGGTCCGATCTGAGTTAGTTAATTTAATTAATTTAGTAATCCATTAACCTAGGTTTCGGCGAAATTTAGGTCGCGACAAGTCAGCAGGCCACTAATCAGATTAGACCCCACTGATGCACGGATTAGTGGCCCACGACCATTGAGGCATGACCAGCGGCCGTTGGTCGGCTCGCTCACACTCGACCAAACCTCAAATCTATCCTATTGATTGACCTTCTCACGCTCAATTTGACAATCTCCTAAAGCATGCTATTCTTCCTGCTACCAACTCATCCATCTCTATCGATAAGGGACAATCCCAACCATCTCCGTCAACTTTTGGGGAAAGTTTGTCGTTCCCCTAGCAAATCCCATTTTCCCAAATACACCGAGGAACCGCCACACGAGCACGAGCAGGCCAATCAGGAGCACCAAGTCGACGACGACGGCAACGACGAGGACACACCACCGCCTAACAAGCAAATGCCTGGCGAAGACCCTACCTGACCAATCCCAAGCTGGCTTCGCAGAGAAGAACGTCCGACGTGTGGGACAGACATTTGAACACAAATCTGTCAATTGCGAAATGAAGGCCGTTGGCAAGGTTTGTGGCAGCCAATTCTCGCGTTAAGTCATAGAGTGGGACGGATCACTTGAAAAGGCACCAAGCAGAACTCTATGAAATGGCGGGGGAGAGCTCTTCAGGTGCAACCAGGCAAACTGCAAGCCCGTTCCTGGATGACAAGGCGAAATCAAAGAGAGGTTGCACGTCACGTTGTTTCCGTCGAGCAACCCTTGAATTTCACAGAAGAACCGAGGTTCACCAAGTACGTGAACGTTCACAAGTTATATGAGAAGACTGTACGAAGATAAAGGATCTGCATTGCTGCATCTGCTTTCAACATGTAAACTCTGAATTTCCTTGACTTCTGATTGAGGATAAAAACCACACACACACACACACAAAAACCCTAAATTATGCCCGATGTGACACATTTACCCTAAACATTTTTATGTAACACCAAAAATTTCAAAGTTGTACCTACATGACATATTTACCTCCCGTCAAAATTCTTTCAATAGGAACCGTTAAAAATCTGCTTATATGAATGCCATAAAGCAAACAGTGTTAGTATGGCGCCCACGTGACTTAAGCCATGGCTTAAGTGAAATAAAAAGAACGTTGTTTTGGTTAAAAAATCATTTGATGGAACCTTACCAAAGAGTAAATTTGTTACATAAGTACAAGTTTGTGGTTTTTTATATCATAAGAAAAAGTTTAGGAAAAATGTGTCACGGTAAGCATAGTTTGGGGTTTTTAATGTCACGAAAAAATCACGATAAATGTGTTACAGTAAACATAGTTTGAGATTTTTTGGGACTTTTTCCTTGTGATTTATAGACGGGAACTAACCCCCTAACAAATTGTTGTTTCACCGGCCATTGGATCAGTCCAAATTGGATCTTGGAAAAGATGATAAAATATTGCTATCGCAATCATGAGAACTGTGCAATAGTTTCGTGTTGCGAATAAATTTTTTTCTTCATTGAGTTAGATAATGTTAGTGATATGATCAATTAAAGTTGGTGAGCCTAGGCCACATAAAACTTGGGAAAATTGTTCTAAAAGTCCTAAACCTATGGCACTTTTGCCAATTAAGTCATAAACCTTTTAATTTTGTCAATCAAGTCCTAAACTTTTTCACACTTTGCTAGTTGAATCCATCCGGCCAATTTTAGCTAGAATTTGCTGACATGGCACAGCGAGTGCTGACATGGACAATTTTTAATAATATTTTAATATTTTTTGAATTTTTAAATAATTTTTTCCTTTTTTTCGCTTTCTCTCTTCTTCTTTTTCCCTTTCTTCATTGTGGCCAGCAAGGCCAACCCTTGCCTAGGCTGCGACGACCTCGTCGAGCATCACCTTGGCCCAGGCTACGTCGGGCGAGGGTCACCCTTGTTGCCACATGCAAGGGTCAGCCTCACCTGGGCAAGGCAAGGGTTGGCCTCGCCAGATCTGACAAGGCCGACCCTCACCTAGGCCACAATGGCCTCGCCAAATGGAAGCGTAAAAAAACTCAACTAACTAAGGATTAAACCGTTACCAAGAGATTCTGCACTAATCCATGTCCTCAGTTTATCTAAGTGTATGTAACTTCATATCACCATAAATGACAATACTTATATTTCATTGAAAAGTTGCCGATGAAGTACCTTCTGAAATGTGGATTGATATGAAAATCGATAAAGGATGCGAAGGGTCCTTCGTTGATTCTTGAGCAAGGAATGCGAATTAATGAGAAAATTATATATACAAAAACCAGAGGCAATTGCAGCCAACCATGTAATAGAGTACTAGAATCTAAATGTAACATGAACAATTGATATTCATTGATTGATTGGCGATCCTTAACTTGAATGACAATCCCGATATTTATAAAGATTGCAAATAACATCCAACGTGATTCCTAGAATTTAGCAACATATATTTACAAACTGTTACCAAAAGACCCACTACTCGGCAATCATGGCTCCATCACTCACCTCATGTCAATGATTTCTTCCATGACTTGCAACCCCTCTTCCTGACAATTATAACAGCCCATATTTCTCGGTTATTATCATTAACGGCTTTTGAGATTCACCATTCTTACGAACTGGTGATCGTGTTGGCTTCACAATTGAAATGGGTCGTTCTGATTACAGCCGAAATTGTTGGCTTCATGACTTCACACTCATCTCATTCTTGATTTATCAATCTTCGCCCCAACTTCAATTCTTTTGTTGACCGAACGTACTTCCATTTACCGACATTTCATGGTTCAACACTAGGTAATTTTTCTCTCATATCGCCGGTCGACAACTCCACATTGCCTTTGTCGATTACTTATAATTATTAATCAAAATGACTTAGCAGATTTTACCTTAACCATGTCTTGCTCAGTCTTATTCAGTCCGAGTCGACGGTAAAAAAATTGGACAATTTTTTGTGTCAACAACTTCCAAATAGGCGAACAAAACAAATGTCTGTACAATGACGGTCCGATTTAAACGAGAATTCTTCCTCTGGAAAATACATTTTTTTGTTCGGTTCGCACTGGTTCTTTTATTCGCCGAGTGATTGATTCGGTTGAGTGAAGATGAACCAAAATGCCAAAAAGATGACGCTGAGATGCCACGCATGCTAGTCCCCATGCAAAAAATTCTATCGACCGCGTGTGCCCTTCCTTCCGCTGCCACGTCAGCCACCGTTGCGCCACGTGTCCCGGAGTCCATCGCGTTGACCAGCTTCTTCCCAAACCCCGACCCGCAGAACTCGCCACGTGTAATATCGCACCGCCAAGTCACACCCTCTCTCGTGCTCATATAATATTTACCAGAGCCGAAACCGGCTGAGCTCGATTCTGAAACGAAGAGAGGAGAAATTATTCAACCCACAGCCAAGTGCTATCACTACTTTCAATGAAGATGAGCCAAGAACAGACAAGGAGGCCACGAGAGGAGCAGCAGCAGCAACCCGGGGTCGAGCCAATCAAGTACGGCGATGTCTTCTCTGTCTCCGGCGACCTCGCCTTGAAGCCCGTTGCACCGCAGGATGCGGCCATGATGCAGTCCGCCGAGGCTGCTGTGCTCGGGCAGCTGCCCAGGGGTGGCCCGGCAGATGCCATGTGGGCCGCGGCGGCATGGAACCAGAGGGCTGGGCTTGTCGGCCCCAAGGACCGCACGGACGTTGCTGCAGAAGAAGGGATCACGGTCACCGAGACCGAGACCGGAGTCCCTGGCGGGCGTATCGTCACTGAAAGTGTAGCTGGACAGGTTCATATTTTTTTTTCCACTTAAGGAAAATCAAATAAATGAAAGATATTCCAGGTCATCATCCGTTCGGATTTTATCGGAAACTTTTCCTTTCACATTCATTAGGTTGTCGGTCAGTACGCTGAGGGCGCCCCTGCAGCAGAGGCACAGGTACAGGTTGTCCGGCAGAGTGCGATAACCATCGGCGAAGCGCTGGAAGCAGCTGCTCAAACGGCCGGGGACAAGCCTGTGGATCGAGGTGACGCGGCCGCCATTGTCGTGGCTGAGCAATGCGTGACGGGGAGCGACGTGGTCATCCCTGGAGGGTTGGCGGCCTCGGCTCAGACGGCCGCGGCTTACAACGAGGGAACACTCAGGGATGATGCCAAGATCAAGCTCTCCGACATCCTCACGGTAATTCTTTGAAGATAAGATGACGTAAAATCTTTTATTTGGATCAACAGGAGGTTGTGATTAAATTGAATTTGATAAACCTTGCTAGGTGTTCTACGACTGGTCTGTCACTTAGTATATGAGTGGTATCAATTACTCTTACGGTCTCTTTGTGTGTTATCGGAACGAGGTTAAACAATAGAGTTTATTAACGGGGCCAAATTATAACCGGACATGCGAGTCTACAACATGAGACTGGCGTTGTTCTTCGCAGGGTGCCATGGTGAAGCTGCCCGCAGACAGAGCGGCAGACCGGCAGGACGCGGAGCAGGTGGTGAACATGGAGATGAGGACGGGTGGCAAGACGGCCGCCCACCCTGGAGGGGTGGCGGGATCAGTGGCCGCAGCCGCAAGACTCAACGAGAGCATCACCAATCCGTGAGGAATGTAGTAAAGCTCTTTCCCTCCTCTGGTGCTGGTTAGAGCAAGAGGTTTCCTATGTGGGTGTAAAAAGAACGTTTTCTTTTCGTCGTTGACTTTTTCCTCTTGGGGGGTTAAGAGGTTGCTTGTGTAATGGACGTGTACTTAGTGCAGCTTCTCTTCGGTCGATGAAGTATAATGAAGAGATCGCGAGTAACGGATGTTGGAATTTTCCACGTGAGTTTTATAAGAACGGGTCGACAATAAAAGAGAATTGATTATATAACAGTCTTTACGTCGAGCACGGGACGGTATAAAAGAAAAAAATCTTAAATAAGACGAGATATCCGTTAATTGAAAGTGGACCTCCATTACGAGTTTTCTTGTAAAATGAAAATTAAAAAAGTAATATTAAATTCATTGTCCTTTGTTTTACGAATATATATACATGTGACACAAATGACTCATGTATTTAATTAGTTTTGCGAGCCTTGTTATAAACTTTGAGCTCAGATTGATTTAGAGTATTAGGCTCGGACTTGATTTGTGAGCCTTTGGGTCATATAATTAGGTATCACATATCTTTAATTTAGTGCCCTCCTAATTTGCGACTGTTTGTCCATTTCCCGGCAAAGTTGACCAAAAAAAAAAAAGAAATATTGAAAAAGTCATATGCACCAACGGATTTTGGAAAGTGCATGTTTTAATTTGAGCTTTTTCAAATCGAGAAGAAAATTTCAAATTGCGTTTTGTTATAATGGGTTCGAATTCCATTAGATAATGAGGTGAAATACCCACAAATTGAGAATTTATACATATAATGAAAAGAAAGTTATTTTTCCGTGGGGTCGAATTTCTTGTTTGAGAAAATGGTATTTCTAAGGCGCTTTGGCTTTTTTTTTTTTTTTTTTTTCGATCCATTCAAATCTTTTGCACAAACGACACTAGCTAAAGGAAGAATGTCAAAACTATCCTTAGGACACTTACTGAAGATTTACTAATCGTTCTTTCGTAAACGTAAATATCCCTATTTGAAAGCACTCTTGTTTTTTTTTTTTCCTTTTAATTATATTATTTTTCAATTTTCGATATATGTTAATATTCTTTTTCATTATGGTTAATATCTCAAAAAATCTCAAATCGATACACCTGTGCCGCGTTTACTTTAAATTAATTGTCATGTCATAAAAAAAATATATAGAACCTATATAGCCGTGCCATATTTACACAAATCGGTGACACAATATAGGGATAAATGTTGCACGGATATATCGAATTTAATATCTTTCATGATACGATAATTACTTTGGTGTAAGTACGTCTTGGGTGTATCATCTTGATGCGAAAATTAATTCAAAGTAAATAAGGCGAAAAAGTAAAAAAAAAAAAACGAACGAGATCGTTCGCAAAAAGTCCAAAACCCAGGCCCAGGAACAAAGCCGAGACCGAGGCCCAGGCTCAACCATGTCACCAGAAAATTCTCCTTCACCTCACCCGTCTCCCTCTCCCTCTCTCATGTTCCCTCTCTGGCGCAGCTCCGTCGTGTACGGGCCGCCGGGAGGTAAGCCGTCCATGCTTCGTGTCTGCACATATATTTTGCTTCTTGATTCTGCCTCCACTTGTTACTTCTCTGCCACCGATGGCTCCGACTCTAAGTTGTCAATTCCAAGATAGCACCGGCTCTGTCCCCATTCGCTCGTGCTGGTTCCCCTCTCGGTCCTTCCTATTTTTGGGGTTCTTGGTTTTGGCGTCTGTATGGACTATGGATTAAGCTTTTTCCGCTTGAAATGGGATTCTGAGGATGTTTTTTCGCCTTAATCCCGAATGCTCCTAGAGTGTTTGATGAAATTCCCGTGCTAGTTTCCGTGGCATATTCCTGCCTTCCGGAGCGGAAATGAGAAGGGGGTAACATAGAGCTTGCAAGTCTCAGATGCGCCATGGCACTTGAATGAAAGCTTTAGTCTTTTTCTTGGAAGAGCAGGGTTGGTGGGACTTGGCTGCATTTTGCTCTTCAACCTGTTTCTACCCCTCTAAGGAGTTCATTGACACAAAGATCCAAGTCCACCGAAAAATTCCAGCAATCTGCTTGTCGGGCTAGAATCTTTCCGCCACGTGTCAGCGTTCATCGCGTTGACCGGCAAAGCCCGCCACGTGTATTATCGCACCGCCAAGTCACACCCTCCCTCGTACTTATATCTATCAGAGCCGAAACCGGTTGAGCTCGATTCTGAAAGCAAGAGGGCAGAAAATATTCAAACCCACAACCTAGTGCTATCACCAACTTTCGCTGAAGATGAGCCAAGAACAGCCAAGGAGGCCACGAGAGGAGCAGCGGCGGCAGCAGCGACCTGGGGACGAGCCGGTCAAGTACGGCGACGTCTTCCCAGTCTCTGGTGACCTCGCCTCAAAGCCCGTCGTGCTGCAGGTTGCGGTGATGATGCAGTCCGCCAAGTCCGCCGTGCTCCGGTAGCCGCAGAGGGGTGGCCCTGCGGACACCATGCGGGCTGCTGCAGAATGGAACGAGAGGGCTGGGCTTGTTGGCTGCGGGGACCTCACGGACGTCGCTGGAAAAGAGGGGGTCACGGTCGAGCGTATCGTCTCTGAAAGAGTAGCTGGACAGGTTCATCTTTTTTTCTTTTTTTTCCTCTTTCAAGGAAAAAAAAATAAGTCAACAAAATCCAGGTCATCATTTGTTCGGATTTTACCAAGAGCTTTTTTCGTTCAAATTCATGAGGTTGTTGGCCAGTCCGTGGAGGGCGCGTCGGCGGCAGGGGCACAGTCGCAGGCGACCCAGCAGAGCGTGATAACCATCGGCGAAGCGCTGGAAGCAGTGGCTCAATCGGCCGGGGACAAGCCTGTGGACCAGAGTGATGCGGCTGCCATTCTCGCGGCTGAGCAACGTGCGACGGGGAGGACACGGTCATCCCTGGAGGGTTGGGGGCTTCTGCAGAGACTGCCGCGGCTTACAACGAGGGAACGCTCAGTGACGAAGCCAACATCAAGATCTCCGACGTTCTCACGGTAATTCTTTGGAGATAAGATGACGTAAAATCTTTAAAGTAGACTAGCACAAGGCTTTGTTATATGTTCGAAATGACCAAACATTCTGTGCGATATCACTTAGTATAAGGAGCTTAAACAATGACTTAATAAGCAGGTGACAACCATAACTTTGACATACGACTTGAGATGGCGTTGTTTCTCGCAGGGTGCCACGTTGAAGCTGCCGGCAGGTAGAGCGGCCACCCACCCAGGTGGGGCCATGAAGAATGTAACGAAAGCTCATTTCCTCCTTAGGCAGTGTTTCCGTTTAAAGCAGAGAGGTTTCCTATGTGTGTTTCAAAGACGTTTCTTTTTGTCGTTGCATTTTCCTTTTTGGGGTGAAGGGGATGATTGTGTAATGTGAGCATGTACTCAGTGTAGCTTTTTCTCATGTAAAATAAAATATCAAAAGTAATATTAAATTCAATGTCCTTTCTTTTACGAATATTTATGTAAGTGTATGTACAAACATTCGAAAATTCAATTATTCTTACAAGCCGTTTTAATATCACAAAATTTGAGCTAGTGCAAATCGAGTTGCACAATTTGATTAACAGAATAATTTTTAGATTGTCCTCCATTAAAAATCCACACATAAACGTTTAGCTGGGTCTTTGCATCGACAAGCTAGTGCTAATTGGACTCGTCTCAAATTTGACAAGAAAGTCAAGAAATCGCAACAAAACCGTCAAAATTTGAATTCATTCTCAGTGCGTTTACCTAATGTGACAGTGTTACTATCTGATGATTGAAATGATCCTATGCATCGTGTTTCTTGTGTGGGAATGGTTCTTTTTAGGTGTTTTTTTTTTTACTTTTTGGACAAAACGCTTTCGTTCTATCCAATCTTGTGCACAAAATAAGAACTAGCAAATGATGAAAATCTCTGGGCGTGGAGTCTGATTGTGTTGAGATCGTGCAAAAGACTTTAAGTGCAGATCAACCGGGTTGGAAGTGGGTGCACTTATCACCCGAGCCCGTGACTTATCAAGAGGTTTTGCCGGCCTTTCCTTGACCCATTGTAGAAGACAAACGAATTTCATTGTCGATTGAGTTGCTAAGGCCTAGTGCTCTGAAAGGTTGTCTAGCAATTGGGTCTTGTATCTCCCTACTCTTTTTGATTTACTTTGCTATGAAGGTAGGGACTTGTATCCCCTAAACTCTTCTAAATGAATGATAAATTTTCTCCTGACAAAAAAAAAATTATGAAAATGCTAAAAAGTGTCCTTAGGACCCTTAGCGAAGTTAACTAATCGTACTTTCTAGAAATATAAATATTTCTATTTGAATCATGCTAGTTTTTTGAGATATGTCATTTTTCAAATTTCAAAATGCGTTGGTATTCTCTTTTATTATAAGGTAAAAGCCACAAAAAAATTCTAAACTATGTTCATTATGACATATTTACCCCAAACTTTTTTTGACACAAAAACTCCAAACTTATATCCATGTGACATATTTATCCTAAAAAATTAGTGTTATTGAATTTTTTTTTTAGGGTTTTTAGTGTCACAAATTTTTTTTTGGGTAAACGTGTTATACATGTATAAGTTTGAGGTTTTTGGTGTCACAAAAAATTTTAGGGTAAATGTGTTGCACGGGTACATGTTTGAAATTTTTTATGTCATAAAAAATAGTTTGAGTTAAATGCGTCATGATGAGTAAAATTTGAGGTATTTTTGTGCCTTTTTCCTTTTATTATATGTGATTGCGTCAATTGCTAGTGCCCTTCGCGCACATACTGATACGTGCGTGAATAGGTCAAACCCAGGCGCAGGAACAAACCGAAACCGAGGCCCAGGGTCAACTCTATCAACGGAAGACTCCTCTCCCATCACCCATCTCTCTCTCTCTCTCTCTTTCTCAAGTTCCAACTCTCCGGTGGCACAGCTCCGTCGCGTACGAGCCGTGGAGGTACGCCGTTCATGCTTCATGTCCGTGCATAGCTTTTGCTTGTTGATTTTGCCACCATTTCTTGCTTTTTGCCACCAATGGCTCCGACTCTTAGGTCGAGTCCAAGACAGTAGCACTGGCTCTGTCCCCTTTTGCGCTTGCCGGTTCCTCTCTTGTTCCGTCCTTGATTTGGGTTCTTGGGTGCATTGTAGATCAGTTTCTTTACTTGAAATGTGATCCTTTCGCGATTGCGGTCGAGCGAACGATAGTTGACGAGGATGTTTTGTTTTGATCCTCAATGCCCTTAAAGTGTTTGATCAAATTCCTATGCTGAAATGAAAAAGGAAGAGCTTGCAAGTCTCAGATGCGCCATGGCACTTGAACGAAGTTTCAGCATTTTTTTAAATCAAGATAACTGTATGAGTGTTGCTAGATCTTGCTCATCAACTTTTTTCTACCCTCTTAGGAGTCGTTGACACGAAGATACTAGTCCATGAAAATATCTAGCGGGCTGCTTCACAGGGGAAGTTAAACTGTGTCTAACAGAAATAACAGGGTTTTTACTACTCTTGATTATTTTGTGTCTGACTATTCTAGCAAATCGCTCGGGGAGGAAGGGGATGCACTTTATTTAGGGGTTCCAGCTCTGACTACATGCTATATCGTAATGCCTATTTTGTGATGTTAGATGTTACTAGTCAGCATAGAGTTAACATGAGAATAGTACAGTTTACTGAAGCAGTAATCTAGTTTGGCTGTTTTAGTTTAGGCTATGATATTTAGCATTACATGTTAAACTGAACCTCTGGTGTAACAGAAAGTGGTGGGCTTTGCCATCTTCTCGACTTGACGGAAGCAAGCGAGGTCAGCATGATGGCGACATGCATGCACCCACACACTGTGTGCATGTGTGTGTGTGTGTGTGTGTGTGTGTGAGAGAGAGAGAGAGATCTTCTTTGGTACCGTTCTCTTTTCCATTGTTGGGTGGGCATGGACAGTTTTACCGTTCATTTGCATCTTGAAGATGACCTGATAGTTATAATGGTTGTTAATACTTAACAATGGACGGTGTTTTTTTCCCATTACCAGTTTTGGCATTGAAGCAGTGGATAATACCACATCAGGGATGGCTGTTGTTGCTGTAGGTGCAAACATGTGCCTTTCTGTTTCTTCCAGAGTCGCAAAAACCGGCCAAATGGCCATTTCTACTCCTTTGCCATTTCCCTTTGCATCAACTCTTCGGGTAAGAGCAAAATGGCCATCCACCTGTGCTTTGGCTGATTCCAGACCATCAATTGGTGGTGAAGGCTCTCTACTTTATGGCAATACTCATGGGCAGTCCCACATTGTTAGGGCCGTAGAAGAGAGCCAGGAAAGCGCTGAATTGGATGTTCAAAATGGTGACAATTTCAAAGAGGCTGAATCTATTGACCAACAATCAAGCGAGCCGACTGCTGAGTTGACCAAGCTGGGGGCTGAGATAAAGAAAGCATTGGAGCAGAGGAAGGAGAAAGCAGATGACAATTTGTTGAGTGGTGTGGCAGAGGAGATTGGGGAGATTGAGTGGCCCGCATTTGGCAAGGTGTTGGGGACTACTGGTGTTGTCTTGGGGGTAATTGCTGGATCGAGTGTCGCCTTGCTCACCTTGAATGCTGTTTTGGCAGAGCTGTCGGACAAAGTTTTCGCAGGTAAGGGAATCCAAGATTTCTTTGGTTAGAGGTGGGAAGAAGTTACAGAGCGTGCAAGGGTTTGTGAGGCCGAGGAACCTACCTCATGGGATAAGATAAGGTGTTTTGCTCACCTCCTTGAGAATGGAGATAAGTAGTATGTTCGTTGGGTGAGGCTTTTGTGTTCCACAGCACAGTCTACTAATCTCGTATTTCACAGAGTCAAATGCATCTATTTGTGGCTGGCAAGCAGTTTTGCACTCACCTAAAGTCGTAGAAGTAATGATAAAGCTGCTGAATGTAGACAAGATCAATCCTCTATATTCTTATTCCATTGTAGACGAAGACTTCGGGCATGATTGAATCAAGAGAAGACTGTTAATTACACTGTCATTCTTTCTCCACATATTTGTGTCTAGACAGCCGAGGTTGTCAGAGCGACACGCAAATTGTTGGGGTGTGTATCTTTTCACTTGTAGAATGAAAAGAGAAGTAAATTGTGGCAATAATTCGGAGGGAACTAATCAGCCAAGAAAAGGAAAACAAAAGGGCTGCTGAAGTTGATTCAGGCAAACTAGAAACAGTCTGTAATCTGCTTCTGTATCTGCATTAGAATGAATGACCGCTTCGATTAATTTCAACCATGCAAAGCCTTAGGATTCCATAATTACATGGTTTCTGTTTTGAAGTTTCATGTCTTGAATTTTGGAACTGACCCGCTTTTGTTTATTCCCTTTGGACTCTGTACAGCATTTCGATTGTTCAGAATCTGATAGTCTTGTACTGATAAGCAAAACAGATGGAAGAAAAATGAACAGCTTAGCCCGAAACATGAGTATGCTCAATTACTAATTTCCAGAGGATATCCACCGTATTTCCCCATATCATCTTACTAAGCCTCTTCCAAGAGATTTGGTTAAAAAAAAAAACTGCAACTGAATGGGTTAAAGCCCTCGAAATCAAGCAACGGCAAAGATAACCTAATTTCGAATTATGGGAAAATTTAATGGGTATATCAAGTTCATGTCGTGTACTTGTTAGGTGGGATGTGTCTCATTCTCTCATTTGATAAATTGAACAATCGATAATTAAGTACATTTAGCAGCAAAATAGAAGATTAAACTACAATTCTTAATAGAATTACTGGAGAAAAGAAAAATTCCATGCAAGTACTCGAGACCTGAACTCGGCAGCCATTTTACTATAATATTTATGCTCTTCTAAAGGAAATAATGTTGCTTGTACAAATCTGTATACCTAAGAATAGAATTCACTGATATTTTTATTTTTCCTTGCAACATCCTTAATTTCTTTCTCATTTTATAATTCATGAAATTTATACAATAAATTATTATTGAAGTGGTTGTGAGAGCTGGTGTCTCCCCAGGTGATTCCTACCCCTTGATAATTTCCTTTTTAATTAACCGCTACATGTTGTGCAAATGGCCTTCTTGACATCAATATCATCTTGAGCTAGAATGTCCTCCAGACATCGAAAGTTGTTCTTCACGGAGCTGGCGGATGCGTTTGATAATCTACTAAAGTTTTTAATTCTGCTCCAAAAGTAATTCTGGAGTAAAAATATGTTTGATAAAGAATGATTTCTAAAATAGTTTTCTACTTCTGAATGAGAATTGTGTTTGATAAAAAAATGATTCTTTAGGGCTAGAATTAATTCTTGCCAAAAGTGATTCTTTTCTATTTTCACTTCTCATTTTCCTTCTCACGCTCGTAGGTTGCCGTTGGCCATCGCCAATCGCCGCTGGTTACTGCCCGCCACTTGCTGTCGGTCGCCAATCGCTCGTCACCAGTCGCCGCCTGCTACCGTCGGCTATGTTACACCGAATTCAACATGCGACACGACACAACACAACATGCCAACACGTAATTTCTCAAAAATAGAGAATTCTGACATGTTATGGCACGTTATATCATATATATTTTATAAATAATTATTTTAATTAAATTGATTAATTCTATTCATTTGTTTCAAACCTTCATACCTCTTATTTATTAGTATTATTACCATCATTTTTGTTTTATTGAATATTATCGTCATTTCGAACATTTTTCTTGTTAATCCTCCCTCCTCCTCCTCCTCTCTCTCTCTCTCTCTCTAGAGCCTCTCCCATCGATATTATCACCTACAAAAAGATCCAACAAATTTTTGCTTTATGACAATATCCAAACAAGGCTGGATCTTTTCATAGAACTTAGATTCTGCAATCCCCCTCCAGCTCCTTCTCTTCCTTGGAAACCCCTACCCCCCTCACAATTACAATAACTCTCCTTGCTCCTTTATCTTCCTCCGGCCCCTCCCTCTCACAAGTCACAATCACAATAACTCTACTCCTCCCCCCCCCCCCCCCCC
>BCNH02000002.1:5568646-5587005 GCA_001662345.2 Metrosideros polymorpha var. glaberrima
CCACCGTCGCCCTCACCACCCACTGTCGCCCGCCTGCCCGCCCGCCCGCTCGCCGTCTCTCATCTCTCTCTTCATGACTCGCTCTCTCAGCTCCCCATCATCGCCGCCCGTCGTCGCCATCCACCGCTCACACCGCCCATACCCACCGTCGGTCGCCCGCTATTGGTCGCCGCCAACAGTCAATCGTTGTCGACTGCTACCCACTAGTGGCCACTAGTCGCCACCGATTGCCCCCATCGCCTTCCATCAACACCTCTCGCCGATCGCCACCATTGCTCGTCGGTTGCCTCGACCGCCACTGATCACCCCCACCGCCTTCCACCGCCGATCGCCGCCACCTCCCACCGATTGCTGCCATTGCCCACCAGTCGCCACCGACTGCCACCAGTCGTCACCACCGCCGTCGATTGCCACCACCGCCCACCAATTGTCGCCACCGCTCGCCAATTGCCCCCACCTCCTGCCGATTACCGCCGCCGCTCGCTGGTCTCCACTGACCACCGTCTATGGCCACTGCCACCCGTCGGTTGCCCCCACCGCCGATTGCTGCCACCACCTGTTGATCGCCGCCAACCACCATTGGTCACCCCCACAGCTTTCTATCGCCAATTGCCGTCCGCCGATCGCCGCCATTCATCGGCATTTGGCGCCGTCAGAAAAATAGAAATTTTATGTTGTTATCAAACAAATTCCTATTCCGAAAATAGAAATTTTGTGTCGTTATCAAACGTGTTTCTTTGCTCATAAATTGATTTCTGAAACAGAAATAGAAAAATCAATTTCTTTTCAGAAATTGATTTCTGGAATAGAAATTTTGTCATGCGCGCCCTAGAAATTACAAGAGGAAACTAATGACCTGGCCATGGAATCGACCACGCCTAGCCAAGGATTGTGAAGTCGAGCCTCACCATCGTTGGGTGGGCTTTGTCGCCTCTTGCCGTTTGCTACTCCAGTGACCAGTTAGAGGAAGAAGAAGAGGGAAAGAAAATAAATTGAAAAATAATAAAATATTATTGAAATTTGTCTACGTCGGTACAGGCGATGCCACATCATCACCAGTCGGCAAAATGACTGAATTTGCACAAACACAAAAGTTTTAGGACGTGTCTTCAATAATGTAGTAGTGGAGTCCTAGTCAATAGGAAGTAGCTTGATTGTAGGAGTTTGTTTCTGCACATGTTCTAGTTAGTGGGATATGTTATTGGGTCTATGTTGTTGCTATTCTGTAGCTATTTTCTTGCTAAGTGGTTTGGATGTTCTGCCTATTTAATAGGCTTATGATCTGATGAATAATGAGAGTGAGTTACAGCAGTAATTCTCTTACAAACTTAAAAAGTTTATAATTGAATTAGCAAAAGTGTAATAAATTTAAGACTTTTTTACAATTTTTCCATCATATAGTCATTGTAATGGTTGGATCCATATGGCCGAATCCATTAGAATAAATCAGGCCTTGACCGATCCAGGGCCAACACGACCTCGGCCAGGCACGACCCGCCACCCAACGGGCGTCGTTTGAAACAGCTCATGCTGTGCCCCGGCCGGCACAACCTGGTGGCTGAGGCTACTTAGGGCGCGCATGACAATAATTCTGTTTCAGAAATAGAGAAGTAGAAAATTTTTACTTCTGATTTTTTGTCCATTTCTATTTTTGGAAGAGAAATTTGTTCCAGAAATAGAAAAATGAAATTGCGTTATCAAACGGATTTCTATTCCAAATCTATTTCTGAAACAGAAATGGTTGTCATGCGCCTTATAAGCCAAATTTGCTCTATCAAGCACCTGATCGGTACGTATGGATTGTAAAACTTGTCACATCACACAGCGGTGTGATTTCTTACATGCATTTTACAAAAAGAACCTTAGAGGCTCCCAAGAAAAGAAAGATAGCCAAAAAGAAAAACGCAGAAATGCCATTTTTATCTTTCCCGTACCTTCGCCATCCGACAGAAAAGAAAACACCTTATCTCACCAAAGCGAAAGCAGCCTCATTTTTCGCAGAACCAGCAACACCACAGCGACTGACATCTTTTATGGAGCCATTGTCCCGCTTACTCTGCCAGCTTTTGGGTAATTCTTTCATTAAAAAGAACACTCAAGAGTCTAAGTTCCAATTTTTTTCTTTTTTTTGGTCATCTTCTGACCGATTTTCGTATTATCAGAGCCTGTTTATTTGCTTGTGACTTCCGACAGTTGCTCGTTCGTTTTTCTTGACGCTGTCACTGGATTCTCGATGTCATGTTGCAACTTGTATCAAGAACCAGATAGGTGAAAAAGCAATGAGTGTGGATGAAAAGGGTGTCTCCAGATAGGCTCTTGTTTTAAGATAAGTGCCTTGTTTGATTAGCATGGTTTGGTTCATAGATTTTGGGGAGTGAAGGCTAGGTTTTGATTGGGTTTTTCTCAAGAATTACGTAAGTCGACTGGGAATGTTACCCAGGCATTCTTTTAGTCCTTGAGGATGTGAATTCAGGTTGCACATGTTATTGATCCAATTGTGCTCAACCCCTTTTTTCTTTCCCTATCCTATGATTTTGAAGGAGGTGAGTTTTGAAGAACTGCAATGCTTTTGATATGTTTTGGCAATGCTGGTCTGCTATGCTGATACGGCCGCGTTGATTTAATTTGGCGTAAGCGTATGTTTTGGAGTTTGATTGGGTGGATACCATTCAGTTTTCCCCATCTCTTCCAGATATGAATGTCGGCTGTTGACTTCAGGTTGAGGATGGCTATTGTCACTGTTGCTGCAAAGTTATGTCCCTCTACGATCTCCGGAGCCCCGGAGAAAATCTCAAACCTTGTCCATGAATGTGAGTGGGAAGTTTCCAAAGTTTTGATTCTCATTCTTCTGAAAGTTCTTGATGCAGCCACATTTGCTGATTTATTGATTGTTATAGTCGTCATTGCTGTATCTTCAATACTTTCGTCATCTCTTGAACCAACACTGCGGCTTTCAACAGGAAGGCAGCAGAATTATATATCCCGCTAATTATGCTCTAACAGGAATACTTAAACTCAGAATTTTTTTGTGTCTTCCTGCTTTTGACCAAGTTAAGAATTCTTTATCCCGGCGAATTTTAGTTAGACTGTATGCGCATTTTCATGACTGTATTTCATAACAGACAACCTACAATCTAGGTATCAAGTTGTGCTGCCACTTGAGGGACCAACATTCAGTCGTCGAAATGCCATTATTTGCATCAGTTCTTCGTTGGCTTCTACTGTACCTGTGAGCTATGTCTTTGCCCCATTACCGGTACTAGCTGAGGAGAAGTCGACTTCAGAGGAAGATGAAGATAAAGGAGTCATTGGGGCAATCCAAGATCTGTTCGATCCAAATGAGAAGACAAAATCAGGCAAAGTACTGCCAAAGGCGTACTTGAAATCAGCGAGGGAGGTCGTGAAGACCCTGCGCAAATCATTGAAGGAAGATGCTAAGGATATTGCGAAGTTCAGAAGGACGGCGGATTCAGCAAAGGAGTCGATTCGAGAATATCTGAGCAACTGGAGGGGACAGTCAAATGTCGCAAACGAGGTGCGCGTTCTTAATGTTTTATGTATGAAGCGTTTAAATCACACATCTGCGTATTTGTCCCCTAACTTTGTTCTTCATGGCTTTTTGGCAGGAGTCGTATGTAATGCTAGAGAAGGCAATTCGGTCTTTGGCAAGTTTCTATTCGAAGGCAGGTCCATCCGCCCCGCTCCCAGAACAGATTAAGTCTGAAATATTGGCAGATCTGAGTAAAGCTGATGAATTCTTGTGAAAAACAGTAGTCCTTTTTCACACCTTCAGAACCATCATTGTTATTAGTTCACTGGCATTGACACTTATTTTTTGCTGTAGTATGTGTTAAGCCTTTGCCTTGATTGAGGGTGGTTTCACATCGACAAAGAGAGTTGCAATTTGCAACCAAAGAACCATACAATCAAGTTTGTTAAAACATGAAAAAAATAAAGGAGAGCGAAAAAACAATTCGCAGTCCAGAAAATTCAAAATTACGGCCATCGGTCTAATTCAAAATAATGCCTGGCTGATGACGTCTGCCGGGCACGATGTTCCTCCACTTGTTGAGCATGACGACTGCGATGCCTACGATTCTGAACCTCCTCTGATCGACAGGAGCGAACGTCGTTGCTTCTTCATCAACAGGGAGCCTCTGAAACCCCCACCTTCGCTTGATGCGACAGACCGCACGGCAGAGGAGAGGGACGATCCCCGTGTATGACTCCAATGCCTCGCTCTGCATCGCAGAGATGAGCTATTCACGAATCAATAGCAGTTCTCATGTGCAGGGTAGTGATGAATTGGAGCTCCTGGAGGGTACAAATAGAGAGAGACAGAGACAGAGACAGAGAGAGAGACAGACATTAGAAGAAGAAGAAGAAGAAGACATGGATGCACGTAAAAGGAGAGTGGCCAACCTCAATGGACCATTGCGGGAGACTTGAAAATAGAAATGGCGAGTGAAGCACACTGATGGTGGATCAACTAGTTTTAAATTGGGCATCGTCTGGCTCGACCACAACAAAATTAAGTATACTTTTTTTCTTGATGATGTGATTCGCCCCTCTTGATCTCGCCAGCAAACTTGTACAGAAGTTTCAATTTTCCTCGTCTTTAATCCTTCATGACTTCTTCATAGTTTGCTTGACACAGAATTGCCCCACATACATGTGACAGTATTTTCACTTTGTCCTAATTCATGATTTGAATCAAACTTATTGCTACCTAGCAAACTTGTGCGCAAGTAATCCTGAAGAATTTCTACGAGAACAGTCCAATGTTTTCATTCTTATCTCTCTCGAGAGTCGATGGTATCACCGACGTCGAAAGCCTTTCCATCGCATTGTGGACCTTTTCTTTCGATAAAAGTTCCCGAAATGCGCAAATGTGGCTGTGCTACATGTACATCATTATTACATTAGTTGCAAATTCAGAACTCTCCTAAACGGCACACGAAGTTAAACCGAGAGGCAACATAGGCAATTCGCATTGACAACATAAAAGCAAACTTCTTACTCAGAACCACATATGGCGAGATTTCAAGACTATCAATTATTGCCTGCAAAGGAGACTGGCAACTACAATCAAAGAACCATTACAAGGAGTACACTCGGATCAGAATAAAAAACCAACAACTGACAATTGAGAGTGGAAGACAAATCTAACCCACGTGACGAGTAAAAATAAACTGTTTTACAGTCTACACAAATGGGTCACTCACATCATTCAATCAAGCAACCTCACAATTAGATTCCTGCGCTAACGCATATTCTGAATCCTGATTGTAGAGTCAAAACTATTTGCGCTAAAAATTGAAAAGAGAAACTTGACCTTCGCTGTGGGAGTTAACATCACTCGAATCCAATGTAGTTGTGCTCTGCGGAACAGATGAATACCATAAACTTCTCTTATTTGCCAGATCAAGAATGATGATTACGCTAGACTGAGATAAACCCATGGCGCTAAATGCGCAGGCAACTGGAGCAGTTCTGATTGCAAAAATTATGTAGGAAATGCTGGGCAACGAGGGTCGTATTGAATCATCACCCGTAAGACACAATAATACAGGAAAGAAGCAGCTAAAAGATTAGGATATATACACCATGAGGAAGCAAGACCACATATCCTATACATCTACTGAAAGCACCGTGCCTTTCCAATCCCAGTCCATCAATATTATCATTTTACTGCAATGGCTAATTCCCTTTTGGCAGAGATGATTCTCTTTTAACAGTCACTAGCATGAACAATAGAATGGCCGTATTGACCAAGCAAACTTTTAAAGGTACTTTGTCAGATTATCATCCCAGACAAAATCGTCTTCATTGAGGCAACATCCAGAACCAGTGACAGAAACGTACCGAGACAAGCAAGAATTTGCAATGGTGCAGTATGTTCTCATGTTGTAAGCACCATGAATCTCACCAAATCCAGGGTACTATCTCCTATTTGCACTGACACCATAGGCCAGTTAGTCACTGTCAATAACATCCAGTATCAGAAGCAAATAACGATTGGCTCAGACTTGCCCCGTGGATATTCAACTAAAGAAGCAAATCCAGCATGTAGTGTGATGATCGACCCTCGAATATCTTAAGGCTAGCAGCCTCTGAATCAGATTTGAGATTAAATCAAAGAGGATCCAGTTCCCAATTGCAGAACATTGTCGCTTCCGCCACAGGGAAAAATAACTTCACTCAGCTGCATCCGGTGCTAAATGGTTTCAACTGAATTGTTCTCCTCTACCACTGTAGTTGGAAAATTGGATTAAAAGTTGATCCGCACTGAATTCACATCAGATACATACAGAAGCATCTTGACAATTCTCCTCCACGGTTATATCTTTCCTTGAATCCTCCGCTTCCTCTGATGCTTGAATTGAAACTGCAGTAGAGACAGGAGCCTCATCCGCATTATCCTCCTTCCAGATTTCGACAGTCCCCTGCTTTTCCTCTGAAGTTGCAATAGGCTCAACAAGTGTAACCCTGACATCAGCATCAGCATTGTCATACCGACTGCTCCCACTGCAAGAATCCCAGTTAATCTCATTCAAAGACTCACCTTTAGATGGAAAACTCAACAATGACTTATTTTCTACTTCCACATCAGCATGAGAAAATAACTCCTCATCATTATTGAACTCAATCACATTTTCCTTTTCATAACTGCTTTGATCGTCTGCATCTGAATTCACCGACATCAGATTTTCCTCGGACCGGTGAATACTAGGAGCATCTCTTGATTTGCCATCTGCACCCTCAGTTACATTCTCTGCTGAAATATCCATTTTTTCTTCATTGGCGTTGGTTAGATAATCTGAATTCTGAAAATCACCTGCAAGACAGGAATCCAACATTGTCTTGTCATCCATCCCAGATTTGTTATGGCTGACATCAGAAAGCAGGGGACGCATCTGACTTCCATTTATGGCACAAGAATCACAAATAGAAGCAGCATCAGGAGTTCCATTGATCCCCTCAAAAATCTTCACAGGTTTTACTTCTGAATTACTAGCACAATTCTTACATGCAACACCAGCTTCAGCTTCTGGGGAATCATCTGTATAACCATCTTCGGTAGTGGATTGAACACCAACTTGAAATGGCAAAGCTGGCATTGATTTGTCTTCCACCTTACACACTTCTACCTCAGCAGAACATATATGATCTACATCAGATTCAGCAGACTTGTCAGCCAAATCAGGGTCAGAATCTTTAAGCCTTTCACTGGAAACTCGAAGTTCCATATCTTCTGAAGCATCATGAGACGAGCCATTCCCTGTTGAAGCATCACCCAGGGAAACATCCTGAGATTTTGGATCGTAGTCCATGATATCTGCCATATCATCCTCCTTACCAGAATGCACACCAGGATCGTCACGCTGACAAATATCGTCAGGTTCAAGGGTAGTAACTTGCTTGTCCATTTCCAGGTCCATGGGCTTGGCATCTGTAAGAAACCATATAAACAGTAAGATGTAGATACCGAGAATAACAGTAGATCTTACACAAATTTTTCAGACTTGAACCAGAGCCTGAACCTCTTGAGCCCGCGACAGTATCTTGTTCCAGAAGCAGCTTATGCAACATGTCTAAACCAGGGAATACCAACATGTTCAAGGACCTCATTTCCTGCTTCAATGACTCCTCAAGAGGAGAGAAACCAAAGGCAACAGTCCAGGTGTGCATAAGTTCTGATACAGCAGGGATGATCAGCATCTCAACTTTGAGTGAGCGCAGAGCCTGAAGTGGAACAAATAACTATTGAATAATGGCAATTTGGTTAATCGTCCTAATAAAATATTCAAGATGGTCCAACAAATGTATGTATGGATAATCTCATCTACGCAATGCTTGAGGTCTTCATCACAACTATCGTTGATTACCGATTCAATGGCAGAAAATAGTCTACGGCACATCCCCTGGCGCCTATAAATATGTCGCGTCCCAATGAAAGGCATCTCTGTTAGCTGGGTCCCATGAAACCTATCCAGGCAAGAGAGAGAGGTTGAACTACGAATATGACCTGCCATGTCCCTTCCAAGCTGGAAGAGAAAGACAGACATCTTGCTTGCATTCACACGCAAGCAAATGCATCTATATTGACATGGCATTTATGTAGAACAGTTACTCCCTGAGTAAACTAGGGGATAGAGAAATAGATTATAAAAAACACACAGTAAATCATTCAAGTTCAAGTAACAGAATGACAGAAAAAGATGGACTAATGTCCATCAAAGCAGTAAAAAGGAAATGCGCCCACAAAGTATTTTTTGCCTTGAAAGCACAAAACAGAATGGGAAACAGAAAACACAGATAGGAAGTTTATCAAAAGTAACATCAAAGCAGCTGAAGATAATGCTTCTATCAAGGTTCTAGCATGTCTATCGTGATTTCTCAATGTCATATCCATTTTCGAACTACTACGCAGTGCTTTCCTCACTCCTTCCTAATTAAGTTTTGAAAGGCACAGGAACCATGTCAATCTTTTACAGAATGTAACAAACAACACCAAAAATTCAACCAGATAAACAGATTTCATTTCTTCAAGTCTCTCATCACTCCTCTAGTCCTTCTCCTCTCTGTGTTTTTCTTTTTTTCTTTTACTCTCTCTAAGGTAGACAAACTACAATTACAATAATACATAGCGGACCAAAAACAAAGAAAAAACACACCTGAGCGATGCTGCAGAGATAATTTCGTCACCCCTCTCCAGTATAGCAGTGTAAAATCCACTATAGTTAATCCTATTGAAGTTTGATCTGTGCAAAGGAATAAAAAAGAAAATTTCATCTGTTAGAGGGGATGGCAACAGTATCACATCAAAGAAATGAATAATCTGACTCCAAGGACCTCAGATTGGTTGTGGAGCAAAAGATAGCCTTTACTGTCACAACCAGACAACATAACCAGTTGACAGCTAAGAAATTTGCTTAATTGCAAAAGATCCCTACTAAGCATATTTCGACAGCTAATTAATCTCATGTCGAGCATCTTTCACTCCCAAAGATGGACGCTGGACCAACTAGAAGACTGTCGCATTCATCTCACTGTCCCACTGATTTCACAAGTTCTGTGAAAAGTGGACACATGCGAGGCAGGTATCTTAATGTTACATACTTTAATAGACCACGCAAACACAACATGGCATTGCAGTAAATTTGAGCCTGAATTCTTGACAGCTTTTTTATCAAGAATTGATCGTGTTTACTATATCAGACAATCACTCGTCATTCTCACTTATGTTCGTTCCAGATCACTCAAAGACTTAGAAAAGAGAATAAAGCAGTCGTAAAATTAACAAACAAGTAACAAAAGTTGTT
Organism: Metrosideros polymorpha var. glaberrima; assembly: GCA_001662345.2. NCBI lineage: Eukaryota > Viridiplantae > Streptophyta > Magnoliopsida > Myrtales > Myrtaceae > Metrosideros > Metrosideros polymorpha. Next base: position 5,577,973 of record BCNH02000002.1, read on the forward strand.
TTGCTTGTCATTATGTGGCACAAAATTACCAAAATAAGTTCACAAAAAAATGCTCACGATATCTTTATCCATGACAATAAAAACCCAAGGTAAATTTTAGCATTAGCCATCAAGTAACTGCTATCAGTGTAACAAATCAAGGCAATTTTCAAAATAATCATTCTTCATGAAATAGGTGCATCAACATGCCAAAATTTTCTTTCACCAATTAGTTATTGGTAGGTAAACCATCAAAAGTAGAGCTTACCCACAGTTATAGAGAACATTGTGAATCATATTTATCCCACTTCTCCGGTCAACAATAGGCAAAAAACATTCATCCATTATTGTTAGCGCCACAGCTAGCTTGGAGTTGCATTCCACCCTCTGAGGAAGCCCTCGAAGAGACAAATCTGACTCTGCATCTGTCCTGCGAATGAGAGACCAAGAAAATCCACCTTCTAGTTCGTGTTTGACCCCGAGATATTTCTGAATATGTTCAAAGAGCTGCAAAATTAACAAAAACTTGAGTCACCAATATAAACTTTGCACAAACAATGTAAATCTACAAAAAAAAAGAAGGAACGATATGGCTAACTAAACATAATATAAGCAAGGCAACTAAAAAGCAAAAGTTGTAATTTATTAACCTTAAAAAAGATCTTCTAAAACTTCAAATTTGTTAAAGTAAACATAAACAGAAAGAAAGTTGAAATCAACAAGACCAGTAAATCAGAAAATTACTTTGCTGACATCGGAGAGCATAATTTTCCGGGAAAAAAAAAATCAGTTATCTATTCACCATCTCTATTTCATTATCCAGTTGCCTAAACCAAATCCCACGCTCACCACAATATATCCAAAATAAATATCATAGCTTGAATGTTGCATGCCCAATTTAAGATGCTCCATGCCAAATCCAATCCGTTAAAAAGCATGGAAACAAATGACATCTGGTCAAAATTGCTAGACACATGCTAGATGCTCCTCAAGGCAATGACTTAGTTTGATAAACATCAACAACTGCTTGACTAGAATATAGCGGTGACCTTGCCCAACTAGAATAGGCACTACAAATAGGTCACCATATGATGAATTGCTAAGCCAATTGGAAGCACAATTTGGAACTAATTGCATCCAGTTCTAGGTATCAGTTATAAATGCCACATTTAGATTGGCAAGTTAAAATGCTAAAGGATGGTAACTCGACAACACCAAGGGAAAATTATTAAAACCAAATCCTCAAGGGTTAAAATCCCACAACAAAATAATGAACCAGTTACTACTATAAAAGAATCACCTAGATGGGGCAAAAAATCAATTTCAGATCCTTTCTGCCAAGATGTGGATCAATATTCAGTATAACCTTATCTGAGCTGTTTTGGTTGCAAAGAGAGAACCTGAAAAGAAGATTACCTCTCCACATTGCTGACTGCAAAAAGAATGACCTGTGCTATTGGAGTCCAGAGGAAAAGTATCTGTTTCCTCAAGACATGATTTGTGATCTGCAATGACAAAATCGAAATGCTGAGTGAATGTAGAGAGCATGTGTCGACCATGTCATATGACAAATCAAGTTCTACCAGAAATAATAGACTTACATTTTTTCTCACACAGGTTGCATGCAAAGATTTCACTGACAGTTGCATTATCATCACGTGAAGTACATTCACTCGCTACTCCATAGTATTTGCATGTGCAGTTAGGACAATGCCAGTCACCAGGAGGAAGCTTCTGCAGTCAAACAAGATTACATTAGAACTAAAATCAGTCAAAAGGCAAATAATTGGGGGCGAACAGTTAGCTGAATTGAACGAACAAACACATATGCACATATCTATGAATGTAGACGAATAATATACATACATATACATATTTATGTCTATCATACTATCATGATCAGTTACCGTAATATAACAAAGAGTTGTGTATGAGAGCAAGGTTATCAACTATTAAACAATGAATATCCAAGAAAGGAGACTGATAATTTCTTTGCCCCTAAAACGACAGATGAAAACCATGCCAGTGCAATTAACAGATACAACCATGCTGCACTGAGACGATGCAACTCAGCCAGTCGAACAAAAATTAAGAATCCGTTTGAATATTGCGAGTTTCTCCACAAAACTAATTAGATGCCAGTAATTTCGTAAAATCAATACAAATAACCATTGCAAATGCAAACTACAGTTATAATTAATCTTACAAGTTTTCATACAGTTGGTTCGATTTCGTTACACAGCACGGTCACAAATTCAGAGGACCCAAAAGTTATCAGGGAAGAAGAGCACGATGACTGTTATGAATTCTTCCATTAGACTACCTCCAAGTTCCCGTATATCAAAATTTGCCGAACAGCCAAATCCTCTCACTGAAAATCACTCCAAGGAGCAATTATATTCTAACTAGGGAAAGGCCTCAATTGCCAGCGGAAAGCTCCAACAATGAAGCAGAATCTCACTAAAGCAGTTGATATAAAGATAAGCTATTGAAATAGCAAAAAGGACCACAAGGCATGACCCGTGCATGTGAAGACAACCTGTATGTTTAAGCAGCTCTGATGAAAGGTCGATGGACAACCATCACAACATATCAAATCTCCACCATCTCCACAAAGGCCGCATGTATCATCATTTGGATCATCACCATCAGTGTCCACAGAATGGAATCCCTCACGCTCAGACTCCTCTTGTCTATTCCATGCATCAATCTGGCACTGCATAAGGGAGACACCAGAATCCAGATGTATGTTCTGAAATGGCTGGCGGAGTTTGCTGCCTGCATGGATCTCAAACTTTGACAAAGTGAGGATTTTGCTACAGCAACCACAATGGATGCCATCTCTTGTAATCCATCCCTCCAATAGCACACGTGTTTTTCGACGGTTCATATACTGCACTTTCTGGCTCAGCTCCACAACCCCAGAATCAATCAGCCATGAAAGCAGGGTTCTTTTACCAGTATAAGGTACGAAACCATCACTCTCTGAGTTCTGCCCCTTGTCAGAACTGCGGACCAGTAAAGTACATCTGCCTAGTTTTCTGCCTTTTCTTCCATGTACTTGGTGAAAATTGGAGGCAGTGGTGCCTTTCTCAATACTGCTGTGCATATGATGAACAGAACCTTTCTTTGATGACTTACCCCCCTGCTTCATGAAGGAGCTCAATTTATCTTCCTCGCTATCACTGTCCATGCTCTCTTCTTCACGCTTTGGCTTTGAGTTTCTCTTAATAGCAGCTTGTCTTGCATTGGCACTTCCAGCGCCTTCTCTTTCTTTCATCTTCATTTCTTTCTCCAACTTCTTCTGGGTTTTCCTTGTTAGTTGGCCAAGAGTCTCATCTGCTATAATAAAAGCAGACCGCCCCCCACTCGCTTTTCCCTCATCATTGTCAACGTCAAGTTGCTTTTGAAGTGCATCATATGCTTTAATAATAGACCAGTAAGCTGTCCCTGTGGGGTTAATATAGACAGCATCTAGATAGTCCCTATTCCTTCTAGGTCTATAATCAATTGTCCACCCTGCATTCAGTAGCATCTCTCTTATACGTTCTCTGAGTTTCTGCTTCTCCGTGCCACTGCCACGCTTCACTTTTCCTTCTTTGGATCCAGTCGGAACAGGTGTTTCAGGTGACTTGGCCCGTGCAACAATTTTAGGCTGTGGGGATTTTTCTTTTTCACGGCTCATTTTAGCTTGTCGGGGCTTTCCCTTTCTGTGGCCAATTTTCAAATGTGGGGATTTCTCTCTGTCACGGCCTATTTTAGATTGTGGGGATTTTTCTTTTTCACAGACTCTCATAACTGAGTCTCGAATATCTGCATTCCTCCGTGACAATGTTGGAGATATATCACTGTCCCCAGATTCCCAGTCATCAGGCTTATTGATCTTAGCAGACACAGGTTTCTGCACGTTCAGCTTATTTTTCTCCATCTTCATCGTCGGATTCTGCATCTCATTCCTTCTAATCTCAGCAAATGCTGTAGGACGGGATGTTACATTACGGGTAGTATCTTCAGAGATAGAACCTTTCCTGCCTTCCCCTACAGAAACTTTCCGACGTTCATCCCACCGATCAAGATTCCTCACAGGCCCACCTACTTTTTTCTTCGGGTTAACCAGCACCTTCAAAACACCATTTTTACCCTGAACCCTGATGGCCTCGTCTGGACGACCACCGTATTTTTCTCTCAGCAATTGTATAGGAATTCGACCACCTTCCCGCTTCATCTGAAACCTATTTTTACCTCCACCATCTTCCCTACCAAAACTACTCGTCTCATCAATATACATATTCTTTCTCCTCTCAACAACAGTCTGCCTACTTGAACTACTGGCGAAGTCCCTATTACCGCCACTTCGAGCCACAGGAGGAGAGCCCAGGAACCTCCTTCCCGAGGACTCGATCCCACCATCATCAAACCGTCTGCCCCCCATCCCCTCCCCATCAATCCCATCATATTCATCAAACTCAAAGACATCTAACCTACTTCTGTTCCTATTTTCCTCCCCATTTCGACCAACCCCATCGCTCACTTCGGGAACGCCCTTCCTCGGAACAGCCAAGCCGCTACACACCCGAATCGTCTCAGCACCTACCGGCAGCCTGCGAGGCCGCGCCAAGGAGAGCTCGTCGCTCGACCCCGAATCGCTCATCACCAACCTCGGCTTCTTCCTCCGCGAGGAACCAACCCCGCCAACCCCACCAGCCGCATCCCCTTTCTTCCTCACGATCAAGCAGCCCGAGGAGCTCCTCTTCTTCAGCACTATCCCCGACCGCTCCACAGATCTTCTTCTACTCTCCTCCATGAGGCTCAGTCCCACCCCCAAAAAAAACCAAGCCCTAAACTTCGAAACCCGTCACCATCCCAAGATTTCAAGAAAGAAGAAGAAGAAGAAAGCCTCGATCCTCTCTCCCGAACAGTAACACGAAAACAAAGAATCAAAGCATCGACAGATCTGAAGCCGAACCACCACCGAAGCTCCGAAACCTCGACGACAACCGAAGACAGGTTACTTCAGGCTAACGTTACCTCCGCCGCCGCCGCACGTGCGCCCGATCCGCCCGCTCGGGATCAGTAATTCGCAGCTCCGCCGAGCAAGACGAGAGCAATTCAAGAATCAGAGAGAGAGAGAGAGAGATTGTGATTTTCCTCTAAATGCCAAGACTTGTCGCGCTCGAATGAAAATGTGAATCGGACGATTACTATTACTATTTTTCCCCTTTTTCTTAATTTCTTTTTTTTTTTTTGTTGTTGCTCTTTTCTCACCTCCTTCGTATGTTCCCCTGCGTGCACGTGCACCGAGTTCCCTCCGAGTTCGACCCCAGCGTTCGATGTCGCGGATGATCGGACCCCTTAGGATCCCGCCACGTGTTCAATCGCCTGCCTTCAGCTACGTGTCGGGGCGTTCATTGGGTGAAAGCTTTTGGTCGTACGCCCGTGCGTTCCAGTGCGATTCTCTCTTAGTTCTTAGCTGCTGACGAGGAGCGTGAATGAGAAGCGCCGAGGAAGCGCGTGGGGGAGGACAACGGGGCTTCTTTTTGTCCCCTATAATGTCATCATGCTTAGATTTTGGGGATTTTTACTGGTGTGGTAAGAACTAGGTTGGGCAATTACTTCTACTCAACAAGCAATTGTTTCTTTCACTGTAGACAGAGGTAGTTATTGATTTCTCTTTTAAGGATAAAGAAAAATTGAGATGCTTGTTTTAATTTGTGATAAAACAATTTTAGCTGGAAATAGAGCATCCTTTCGCTTTTCGAGGGCACTAGGTATGACCCGTGAATGACAGGATCCTTTCAATCGAGCGTTCTCTAAGCCTGTGTATTTAGAAACCACCAAGCGCCGGTCTCAAATAACCTTTCAGCGATGCTTGTTTTTTAGATACCGAACACTTGAAAATTTCACAATAAACTTATTGTTGACACGCAGATTCACAAATAAGTGTAAACAATCAAGCCCTAAATTGTGAGGATGTAATTGAATAATTGTCAAAAAAAATTAATTTAAGATTTACTCTTCACTTTTATTCATGTAAAATTTGCATTTCTTATGTTATCCAATGTTATCAGTCAATTTACCAAATAATTTTCTAAAATATTAATTAAATAACTAATAATAACTAAATTGTGTTAATTATTGGCATAAAGCTATAATTATTTACACTAGTTTCCTAACAAATTAGGTATAACATCCACAAGTATGATTTCATAAGCATAATATAGTTTCTTGTCAATTCATATTGGAAAAAGTGTAAGTGTGTAACATTTAGCTAACTTTTCTATTTTTAATGTTTTAATATTTTTCTGTAAATTAATATTAAGCGGTTTGAAAACTAGGAAAACCATTTTCATTTTATCAAATAATATATTTATTAATTGAATTTTTTTATTCAATGCAATAAGTTATCTTTATATAATACTCTAATTATATTGACTTCTTTAACTATAAGTTACGCAGAACTTACTTTTTAGAGTATTGTACTTTTCAATTCTTATTTTCTTCATCACTATTAAATTATTAATATATATTAAATACAAAAGAATACTAAATTTTAGGTTTTACACCACAAAAAATCTCAATTTGGTGCCACGTTTATCCAAAATTAATTTTCATGTTACAAAAAAATCATACTGGTATAGCCTTACCACATTTACCTTAAACTAATTTTCGTTTCACAAAAAGAAATATACAAACTAGTACAACCGTGCTACATTTACCTCAAATTAGTGTCACAAAAAATCTCATATCGATATACTTGTGACAAATCTACCAAGATATTAAGGCAATATAGGGGCAATATCAGGGAATTAGAAGATTTTCGAAACGTGAGAGAGCTCTTATAGCAAAATTAGTAGGTTTTAGCAAATTTTCCAATTTCAATTCATTTTTTCAAATTTACCTTCCCTAAAATGACGTCAATTAGCGGACCCATTTATGTTAAATTTCCACGACGAATCCACATCACACTCCAATCATTCGAATTATTTGCCACGTATGTTTCCCCGTCAGCAATTTAACATGGATAATTGATGGAAGCTAACAAATGGTAGATTTGTCATTGTGTAGTTAGAGGTAAATGTGACATGGACATATCAGTTTTAGAATCTTTGTGATGCGAAAATTAATTTGGAGTAAATGTAGCATGAGTATATCAATTTGAAATTTTTTATGGTATTAGCCTTTAAAATTAATTAATAAGTTCTTTTTATGAGTTAAAAAGTGAGGAGGAGTGACCAATACTAGCGACCCCCCTTAATTGTTACGATAAAGAACCCCTACTCGTTAATGAATATTGAGTTAGATTTATTATATTAATAAGTGATGAGATATGTCTTTTCAACCTTGTGATTTTTAATTACTTTATTTTCAAATTAAGTGGATTTCCTCGCTGAGTGTCACGCCCCGACCCTCGAGCGCGCGACCATCCCGATGTTTCTCTTCTCTTGGGTCATTAGAAATGCGACGTCCCAGGACGCGTCGTCGACCCATTTATTTTACCTTTTGATTTACGCATGCGGAAGCGAAAACAAACACCCGATAGCAGGAATAGCAAGAAAAACAGCCAAACCAAAACACATTTTATTAATAAATTGGTTAACCCTAAGAAGTGTATAATTACAAGCCCTCACATCGAGGTTCGGGTTAACTTATCTCCTCTACGCAAAGGCACCTTCAATTGCACCCGACGACTTTCCAGCCTAAGGTCCTGAAAAACGGTTAACAACAACGAGTGAGATAAAATCTCAGTAAGTTAATCGCCTAAGCCTCGCGTAGGATGCCAATTCACCTAGGGCTTGCCCTAAACATGCAACTTAATGTCGATGGCAGATCAATAGCGAGCAACTCTCGCTCTACGCAACCTATCACAGGCTCGAGACTCAATTTCACACAAAGCCATCAACAAATCACAGGCACTCTTACCTCGCCTTGGTACATGCACACGCCCTGCATGTTATCAATTATAATAGCATTCTAAAATAATGCATCAGTCAAGGCATGTAATCAAATACAATCTCATTTCTTGTACACAATGCATCCTGACGTGTTCCAATTATTGTCATCGTTCTCAAGCATCCGAGTCACAAATCATCCGGGCATCCAGGTCACAAATCATCTGGGCATCCCGGTCACAAATCATCTGGGCATCCGGGTCACAAATCATCCGGCCATCCAGGTCACAAATCATCTGGGCATCCGGGTCACAAATCATCCGGGCATCATCCCCAATTACCATTGAGGGTCAGTACACTTTTGTGATCACACGAGTACACAGGTACACCAATTTCATAATGCCACTAGAATCCATGCTCATGCCATCACTCGTCGTCACCACCAGTGTAAAGTTCACGTCTCAGGTGTGCGACGTCGCCACAACCCGCATAAGGTTCACGTCTCAAGTGTGCGACAGTTGGCCTCGTCAGGCTCAATTATATCCCGCGTAAACACGCATCAGGGTAGCCCGCGTAAAATGCCTCAGGCTCAATTCTTAACCCCGCGTAAACACGCCTCAGGGTAGTAATTCTTAACCCCGCATAAACACGCCTCATGGTTGGTTTCATCAAACTATCATGAAAATGCCACATTTTCTGTACTCAGGCCATGATCGTGCTCACATATAAAATATTGCCATTTTCACAATAAAATTCGCACGTGATCACACCGACGTGCTTTTTATGCCAAACTTTGCATGCCTCACTTTTCAAGCCTAGTGGATTATTCGATCACATAAAATTCAGTATTCGAGCATATCGCCACATCAATTACCAATGCCACATTAAAAGTACATTATTTTCTACTAAAATCTTTTTTAGGCACATGGAAGGTAAATTCTACGGCCAATCTCATTATAAACGTGCCCAGCATAATCAGCATAAACTTCTAAGCATTAACTCAACTCGGGTTAATTAACCCAACCATGGTTAATTAACCTAACCAAGATTAGTTTAACCTAACCAAGGTTAACTATCCTAATAAAGATTAGCATAACCTAACCAAGGTTAACTATCTTAACCAAGATTAACTTAACCTAACTATAGTTTAGCCAAATTAACCATA
>BCNH02000002.1:5588809-5603245 GCA_001662345.2 Metrosideros polymorpha var. glaberrima
TTATGCCTAGTGATCACGCCCGCTCTTGGGCATAGCACAACCCAAAGGTTGGCAGTTCTCTACCTCTCTGGGCCACGACACAACCCAACGGTTGGCGGTTTTCCGGCATGACTAGGCATCGCCCCAAAATCATCAGGCCCGGCAACGTCTCCTCCTGGTCGATCAAGGTACAGCCCCACCTCGACCTCCCCCGCAGGCAGATAGCATTTCTAAAGGAGAATCGGTCCGGCCTCCACCGCAATTCGTCATCCGACCCCATCGGGTATCCGATAAATCATCATCATCCCGACCCGATCCGAGACTACGATAAATCAAGCATCATCCCCAATCACCATTGGAGGTTCGTTCCCTTTTGTGATCACACGAACATCTCAATCATGCATGCCAATTTAGTTCTTCTTATTTTTCTAGCCAATGTCATATGATCCATGCTCATACCATGATCGTGCTCATATATCAAATATATTGTCATTTTCTCACATAAAATGCAATGAATAAGTCACACGTGATCACACCAACGTGCTTTTTATGTCAAACATCACGTGCTTCATTTTTCAAGCCTACTAAATTATTTCAACGCATAAAATTCAGTATATAAGCACGATACCACATCAATCACCATTTACATGCCAAAACATATTAGTTTCACTAGAAATATCATTCATTCAAGAAATAATTCCCTTTCTAAGGCAATTCTCATTTTAACACATGCCAAAACACATATAGAATAATTAACCCAACTATGGTTAACTAACCCAACTAAGATTAACTAACCTAACCAAGGTTAACTCACCCAACCATAGTTAACCCATCTAACTATAGTCAAATCTAAAATTCATTAATTCTAACCCAAAGTGCAATTAAAAACCTAATCAAAGATTAGAGAGTTAACTTACCGTTTAACGGCGGCAACGATAGCAGCGACAACGTGAAGACGATGGTGGTGGTGGCGGCTCGGTAACAGCGCATAGACGGAAAATAGATATTAATGGCAACTCAACTTTTCGCTGCAGTGGCTTGGCTCGGCTTGGGCGGTGATGACGGCAAACGACAAGATGCGGCTCAAGCTTGGCACAAACGGCGGCAACAACGATCCTCATGGTGGAAAAAGTGCGGCAAGGGTATGGTATAGCTTGGATGGCACAGCGGAAAAGTAAAGGGTGTGAAACAAGAAGAAAAAATGATGAAAATGAAGGAGAGAGAGGGGAGCCACGAATTTTGAGAGAGAGGAAAAGCAAGAGAGAGTAAGTGAGTAAAAAAGAGAGAGTGTCTTGCTTGTTCTTGAAGTTCTAAGATATCATTGCCTCTTCAATAATACAACCCCAAAATATCCAATTTGGCTTCTTGCAAATCAAGACAACTTGAGCCAATTAATTGAGGAAAGAGGAAAAGCAAGAGAGAGAGAGAGAGAGAGAGGTAAGGGGGGAAGGATTCGGCCAAGGGGGAAGAAAAGAAGAAGAAGTCCTCTTACAAGCTTTATTGATATTGTCTTGTATTCATTAATATTGCCCCTAAAGTCCAACTTCTTATAAAAGGGGCAAAATGATTATTTCTACCCTTGGCACTATTCATATGGGCTTGCACTATTCACATAGGCTTGGCACTATTCACGTGGCTTGGCTTGAATTTTGATGGGCCTAATGGGCTTGATATCCAATGGGTTCTTCATTTGGGTAAAAAATGGGTTTTCGGGGGCAAAACCGTCATTTCCTATTATCGGGCCTCTTGGTGGCCGAATTTAATAAAAAATAGATCCGTCAGTTTGTGTCAAGTCCATAACGTTTCTCTAATTCTCAATTTTCGACTTACTGTCACTTATCTAAAAATTTAAGATTTATCGATAAAATTGGAAAACGAGGCGACAAAGTACAATATTCGTTTTTCAATCCTCAAAAATCCAATATCCTTAATCGGATTAGAATTCGTGGTTAAAATCGATTGAATTCGATCTTGATATATTGATCGAAAATTGAGGATGTCGCACATGCAATGCTTGGGCCAACTCTACATGTCACATTAGCATGGCATGCCACGATAACAATCAGGGTGTCATGCTAGTCAATCGGACTTGTTACAAAAGCTAGGCATAGCGTGAAGCACATGCTCAGTGGGGTTGGTTCCAATTCGCCACACTAGTTAGGTGTGGCACCGGCAGTCGCATATGTGGGCATGGCATGCCAGCTCCACAATGGGTCGTCCCCGGCCGACTCGGCATGCTGCAGCCAAGGCCCATTTGTCACGCCTACCTGAAGATGCATATTCCACCTTATCAAAGGCAAAATTTATTGGGTCAATCTCTTAAATGGCACCAACTTTTATGTTTGCGATAAAATAACCCGAACTTTTAAATGGGTCAATCTCTTAAATGGCACCAATTTTTATGTTTGCGACAAAAGGCATGACCTTTCAGGTATGTGAAAATCTAGTCAATGTCCCCTAACATAGTAAAATATCGGGAATATTCTAATAGATACCCTCAAAATTTCCAATTTTGCCCTTCATTATGTTTTTTTTTTTGTGTGTATATGTAAAATTCTTTCCTTTTGTTTTTTTTTTTTATACCTTTTAAAGGGAAACAAGATATTCCTAAGAAACCAGTTTCTTCCACACGTGGTCTAACTATATCATATGAAGGATAGCAATATAAAATTAAAGAAAGAAGAAGAAATTTAATTTCGTGAGTTACTGGAAGTGATGGTACAACCCAATGAGTATATCATATTCACTAGTTAAACCAATTGAATCATCCCAATTCCAACGAGCCACTCCCCAACATTATCAAAATAACATACACAATCACAAAAATTAGTAAAAAGGATCTATACATAAAGTGAAAAGAAACTCCCCATAAAATATAAAGGATCGTATATTGCTTTAGGGATTGCGTTTTTTTGTCTCTTACGTCAAAATTTTCCAAATCTCCGATACTCATTCTAGTATTTAGAACTTGCAACAATTCCGCGATTAATTTTCCCTTGAGAAAATATTTATAACTTGCTTTATGATTGTTGCTCACGTGTGAAACTGATTAAATATAAACGTAGGTGATGTTCGTAATTGTTACCAATCAATCGGTAGGGTGATTGGAGGAGAAAATGGCCCATGCTTGCGAGCGAAGTGCACTAAACCGACACTTTTGTCTCTTTGTTTTACTTCTTAGTTTCCTTTCGTCCGACGTCCGTGTTGCCCGGCAAGGTATTTATGAAGGCCATGAACCTGAATCGATAGCCCAATAAGCAACAAGATGTCAAGTAGCGTAGTTTGGACACTGAACGCTCAAGTTGACGGACAACTTCAACACGTGATCAAATTTTTCAGAAGAGATATGTAAGATTGTCTACGGTCTAGCCGATTCTCCGACATACTTCTTCTCCAGCGGTTTCTAGACATGAATCCGATCGACAGAGTGGATGTATGCTTCCTTTGATTGACATAATCTACCTCCATGCATGGCATTCCAATGCACTAGAACCTATGTTTGTGGAACAGGGTATTTTGGTACGACGCTTGCATCTCCAACAATTTCCTCAGCAGTCAGCCACAAATATAAACTCCCATAAAAAGTTGCATCGAGGCGGTCGGATGAATAAGATTCATGGTGTACTTTTTACTATCTTTGAAGAGCGAATATGCTTTGGCAGAATTTACATTTGTCAACTTTCTTTGTTTTCATTACCAGGAACCGAACAAGGAAGAGTTAAATCAGAAGATCGAATACAAATTTTGAATGCCGGTGAGATTTAGATGCCATTTCACTTCGTGTCGTAGCTAGCTAAGGAGAATATTGCCATCATGTCGGAAGTTATATTTACGCAAATTAATTGCATCCCGCGTGGCATTATATGCACCAATATATCATAGAGTACGCACTGTAGTCTAAGACCATGCATGTAAGTATTGTATCTATCTAATTATTGAAATTTCATTTTCATTCCGTGCTATCTAGGGAGAAATAAAAAAGTGCTATATTCATTTATAGGACTATGATATAATATATGCATATGTTTGGTATGTATATCACGAATTGATTGCTATAAAAAAAAATCTAGAAATAGAAGGTATATTCACCTAAGTATAATACGGCATACATTTGTATGTGTGTACAATCCATTTTTACTTTAAAAAGAGCATCCTTCTATAAATTTAGGGGGAAATAGTCCCAATTCGGTCCTAAATTTTTCAATTTTGCTAATTAGTCATAAACCTTTGCACAAAATTTCAATGTAGTTATTCCGACCAATTTTCGTCCAAAATTGCTAATATGGTGGTGTGCCACGTATAACAGCCAGCAATGACTAGACCACTATGTTAGTGATTCCGACAAAAATTTATCGGAAGAACTACATTGAAATTTTGTGCAAAGATTTATAATTAAATCGTCAAAATTGAAAAGTTTAGGAATGAATTAGCATCCATATTATAGGTTTAGGATTGACTGGTGAATTTTCCTATAAGCTCAGTGAACGCACAGGAGAGGAAAATATATTGTGAGTATTGGATGGTCACTAAATTCTCGTGACGGAAGTACTGAACTCTGATTTTTAATTACTAAATGCATCATGTATCAGTATAGTTGTAAGTGATACAATTTAGCAATGTAACTGGCATCATTTCCTCGTTTTGTTTCACCCTCTTTGATTCACAATAAACTATTTGTCTATCCTAATGGAATTCGGGCGGCGAAATTACATCATTTTTTTTTGGAAAAAAAAAACACCATTTGAGCAGTTCGAGAATCATCTTTGGATGGTAAAGTTTCTTCATGTGGAGACAAAAAGGCTATGTTGCTGTATCCTTGGAATATTGAGGTGGCTATTCTTAAGTTAAGTACAGCAGAAGTGCCAAAAGTTGTATACGTAAGTGCCAAAATCGAAAAAAAAAATTACTTAAATGCCACGGTGAGAAATTCCGATAAAAAAAGTATATGAAATTTTAAATTAAAAAATAATTCCACATTAGCTTTTCTCACTTCTTTTTTTTTTTTTTGCATTTTTTAAATTTCTTCTTCTATAAAAATAAGCTAAAAAAGAAAAAAGAAAAAGAAGGGGGCTTCAGCATCACAAGTGGCAAGGGCTATGCAAGCCCTCGTTGTCCCCGTCCCACCATCATCGGCAATGGCTGGCTGGGGCTGCTGAGCCTCGGCTAATTGCCGGCAACCCTTGCCGCTGCAGGCGAGGGTCACGGTCCTCATCTAGGGCAGGCTAAGGGTCGCCGGCCATTGCCGGCGATGGTGAGGGCTTGCACAACCTTTGTTGCCTATAAAGCTCCCCTTTTTAGCTTATTTTTTTTTTATTTTTTTTAATATGTATTAGTGACTAGACTCCAGCGAGCCACATCAACTTTAGATATTAATAATAAAAATGGCACGTAAGATTTCTGGCTACCACGTCAGCTTCTCGTTGGTGTTAGCACTTAAGTGATTATTATTCAAAAAAGTTAACACTTAAGTGATTAAAAAAAAAATTAGCACTTAAGTGAGCTTCATATACAATTTTTGACATTTCTGCTGTACTTAACTCTCTATTCTCTATTATATCAATGTTCATGACATCATGTTCTTTCCATGTCTAGCCAACCTTAGTCCAACACACCGACACTTTGTATTTTTATGCCTATGTATGTCAAACAATGAACAAGTTGATTTGTCCATTCATTATTTGTCCTCTATCCTAGCCTATGAGATGCTACTATTCAGAACTAATGAATAGAACAAAGCATTTCATTAGGAGACATACATACCAATGGTCTGTTTTGTTAAATGTATGTATGTATAGCTAATCTTCTTATGCTCCCTTAGTGTGACTAGCTTATAACTCGAGTGTCTGCTTGTTCACAAATTGCAAGTGACATAATTCCCTCCCAAAAAAATTCTATCCATAGATACTGTGGAAAGACCTTTTCAATTTGTGTGTTCTTTTCAAGAGATGAGGTACTTCAAAACGCTCTTCCACCATAAACTTAGCTAAGGTTTTTTGCTCACTCACTTTCTTTATTGTCACTCAACAATCGGTCACCTAATTAAACACCAGAATGTTATATATGTACTGCTCACATCATTTGGTTGGACTTAATTTTCTGAAGATTACAATATTTTAATCGTTTCCTTCTCATCTAAATCTGAAGCTTGCTATACTTTGTAGATACTAAACACTAGATTCCGAGCACTTGATCACGGTGCATCAAGAGCAACATTATACTAGGTGGCAACAACATGGTTGAATTTGTTAAATTTAGAAATTTGGCGGATAAAAACTTGAGTTCATTTTGCTTAGATTATCATGGCTAAGGACTCTGATGTTCACGTCTCTGACAGTATCACTGAGGACAGTGATCTAAATATTGCTAAGGGCATGCCTAAAGAAAAGGATCAGCATAATCCTATGGTAATGATAGAGGAAAGTATCAGTATTGATCAAAAAGCAAGCGAAACCTTCCAATCTTTATCTTCTTTAGAGATGAAAGGTAAGGGTACTATGGCTGCATTATTAAACAACTAAGACTAAGGCTAGCTATGATTTCTCAATAACACTACCAAGCCAAAACTAAAAAAATAGGAATCATGAAATTTTGAATAATGCTTAGCGCACAATTTAAATTAGCATAGGCAGGATATCATCTTTCATAGTACCAATAATCTAGGATATTCACTCATATAATGCACTTTTGGCGCATGTCAAATGAAGTCCAAGCAAAAATGAAATGGCTTGCCAACCAACTCACCGCTATGTTGTCAATTGTTTTGCTCTTTAGTAGTGTTTGTCATTGGCGCTTAATGTTCAAGTCATGTCATGACATGGATAAATTGGATGAAATGTACCTCAGTTGTCTTCTTTAATTCTCAACAATGGTTTCTAAATGGATTGTAGGCATGCATTCAAAATGGATGAACTTGGTCTAGAGATATTGGGGATCGCTTTTCCTGCTGTCTTGGCTTTAGCTGCTGACCTCATTGCTTCCTTAATAGACACTGCCTTCATTGGTCGTTTAGGTATGATGATCAAGTCTACGCTTTTTCACATGAAGTCCACGCAAGTTGCTATTGGGAGTTGTCGAACGGCAGAATGAACTTTATAGCATGTCATGGTTTTATATGATGATAGACACGAGTTTCCAATCTGCGCCTTACAATGTCTCATTATACATGCATCTAGACTTCAAGAGGTGTAATAATTGGATGGATGTTATAACGTATAGTAACTTTGTCATGGGCAAGTCCAATGGAGCTCGCAGCTATAGAAGTTTCTATTGCTATATTTAATCAAGCTTTGAACTTGACCACATACCCTCTAGTTTGTATAACAACTTCATTTGTCGCCGAAGAGGAAACTGTTGGAAAAACCTATGCTGACATGGCTAAAGATGAAAATCCTAAGAATTGCTCAACTAAGAACATAGAAATGAAAGAGTTGATGCTTGATGATGAAATGATTGTGAAATTGGAAAGAGATTCCACCAACAACTATGAAGTAAAAGATTTAGTTTCAGTAGAAGGTACATTTTCTCTGAAGATATATGGCCTGGAGTCATTTCACAAACTAAGCCAATCACCCTTCAAGCAGCAATGTTCATATTGGACCTCAAGTAGAAAAAGAACTGGAAACAAATTGAGCTCCAGACATTAACTCTGGAATGAGATTGGCTCCATGTACTCTATCAAAAGTCGAATGAGTTTATCCATAATCTTTTTCCCCTTTTGTCTTTTAAATTCCAGAATAAAGTAGAAGTTAACGCCCCACCCCTTCCTCTTGCAAGCAAATACTCCAAACCAAATACAAATCTTGGTAATTTTAATCCGTATACTTCATTCCAATCTCATGTTGTTAGTTTCATCGATTAACCATAAGACTTGGCATGATGTTAGGTTTTTAATTACTGTACTTTTGGTTGACCAGATTTTATAGCAACTACATATAAGTTTCATCCAATAATCAGTAGCAAAACAAATAAAGCCAAATTGAGCAAGGAAAGGCAACATATCCCTTCCGCATCTACTACACTAGTCGTTGGCAGGATCGTTGGTGTCTTACAAACATTGTCTCTAATATTTAGTGCTGAAACCTTCCTAGCTTTTATGGGTGTGAAATCTGTAAGTGTCTCGATTATGGCTCTTGTAGAAATTTTTTAACTGCTAAAAATCTCTTGGCTTTTATGGGTGTAAAGTTTAATTTGTTTGATACAATGTATGAAACACAAAACATGCACAATACCTTCCACATGTTCCAATTCTTAGGGTGTCTAAAAGAAGGGACGTGGTAGAGTTGGAATTATACCTTGATACTTGGAAACCCCATTTGGCCCTAGCTATAAGCCACAAAGCACCAAGTTACATCCCAAACAAACATTGTGAAAATGCTCGTGATAGTTTGTATGTGCACATAAACAAATAACAATGAAACAAAAATGGCTTAGGCTGACTAATCCTTTCCATTTTCGCCTATTAGATTAGTAGTAAAGATATTATAGACATATGGTCTCACTAGCTTAATTTACTCTTTTTTTTAAAGTAACATTCAGCTTGAGAATCCAGTCTAGTATATCTAAGGCCACTCTAAGCTAGTAATTGCAGTTGTTATTTGTTTCGATGGGTTTCTCCCATACTAATCCTGCTAGAAGGTACTTGAAATTAAGATCTCTTGAGAATCGTGCTATTCTTCTTTCTTTTTGCAATGCAATGCGTGTTTTGAGGCTTCAAGGATACAAGAACTCCTCTCTATGCCATTGGTATGAGAGATCATATTTTTACTCTTTCTCAAAAGTTATGTTTCCAATTGTTGTGTCAAAATGGTAAATCTATATTTGAGTGATTATCATTTGCTTTAAACAACATTTTTTTCTTAAGAACTTAAAAGTATGGAGAAATGGGCTCACAATCTTTACATAACATATTTCTTAATACTTCACGTCGTGTATAAATCGTGCATAAATAAATAAGATACGTTAAATTCAAATCAATTTGATGACCGAAGGCAGGAATACCAGAACAGGAGAATAGGTAGAATTGCAACAAATAAAGTGTCACAATTTGAAATTTACACCTATGCTTTGATACAAGGTTTGACAAATATTTTTTATTCAAAAGTTTAAAATGTTAGAAAATAGGTCAACATTTAATGTTATCAGAAGCAAATTTGATGATACAAATTCATTTTCTAATTAACTTATGCTTGGAGTATAGAAATATATTGAATGTTTTAAGCTACGAAAATAAATACAATATGAGGGCTAGAGATTTTCCATCTTGCATTTTACATCGTCATCATTTTTAGGGTATATTGGTGCCTCATTACTGTAGTGAGGTTAGTTGTTTATTTTTGTTTATTTGATTAGTTAATAACTGTTGCAAGAGATCTCACAAATATTGCATTATATCCGATACTTATCTATGTCTGCCATTTGGGTGTCAGTGGTGCTGCAATTGTGCATGTTCTTTCTCAGTGAGTAGTGCCATCCATCCATAATTTTCTTTGGTTATGTGTTTATATTTCTAGAAGTCACATTAAATCACATATTCATATATGTGTTAAATTGTCTTAAAGTATTGACACTTGCAGGTACTTAATATCTCTTATTCTCCTATAGAGGCTAATGAAACAAGTTGATCTCTTACCTCCGCGCCTTAAAGATTTACATTTTCGTCAATTCTTAGAGAATGGTCGGTGAATATTCCTACAAGAGTGAAATGCCCATTGATACATGTATCAACTAAATAATGTGTTAGAAAGCCCAACTAAAAAAAGCTTGAGTTGATAAGTTAAGGGAGACAACGGGAATATAAAGAGCATTTAAGATCTGTTGTCAAGCGATGTGGGACAATATTTCAACACCCCTTCTCTCACGTGCAAGCCACATGCAAACATGTGGAATTTGACTAATGTGAGTTACGTAGTAATGCCCCCCTCCTCTCATGTGCAAGCCACGTGCAAACATGTGAAATTTGACTAATGGGAGTAACGCCACCTCTCATCATGTGCAAGCACTCATGTCAAATTCACGTGCAATCGCATGGAATTTGACTAATGCGATAGCACGGGTTCTATTACTATATTAGAAAGTCTAACCCAAAAGCTTAAGCTAATAGATGGAGGGAGATCGCGTGAAATAAAAAGCATTTATGATCCATTGTCAAGCGATGTAGAACAATACTTCAATGTAATATTAGCACCTTGTCTTCCTCCTTCCTTAGACAAATAGACTAAAGCTACCCTTTAGGTTCTACCTTTGTCTAATATGAATACTGATAATCTATTCACTCATAATTTTATAGTCATGTTCTCCCCCAGTGTTACAATATAGAAAAAGTTGCCACAATGACAAATTTTATTGTCTTTCGTGTTTGTATTGCTATATACTCTTTTCTTAAATTGAGAATATTTCTAATTTTAAATGAATGTTTGTGTTCGTTCACAGGACTTCTTATGTTGGCAAGGGTATAGCTCTCACATCCTATTCTACCATTGCTACCTCACAAGCTGCACAATTGGGTTCAACACCTATGGCTGCATTTCAAATATGTTTACAGGTTTGGATGACATCATTACTTATTGTTGATGGTTTGGCTATTGCTGGACAGGTAATACTACTTCTTTAAATACTTTCTATAAACAAGGAGCGATTCCTCAGTGTGCGACACCTTCACTAGATCTTTAGGTGAAGCAAAACAATGTACATGAGGCAATTAGCTTCTTGAACAACAAGAATGAGATCTCTCATAAGTGTTGTTCAATTTCTCGAATATATGTAGTTCCATATCTATATTATTTTTTGTTTTCTCCCTCTTTTACTTTTAAGTTTGATATTCAGTTCCAACTGAACTTGCTTTAAAATGGTCATTTTCTACTTGAGCATATTGGCAAGATCTCAAATAGAGGACATATTGCAGCTTGGTATCTGAGACTAGAAGGACATAAGGAAGATTTTAGAGGTACCAATCCTTGGTTGAATTTGTGAACTGAAGTTATTTTTTGTGTTAGTATAACATATTTGAAGGATTTGCAACCAACTTATATAAACCACCTAGCTATTAGCAATTACAAAAGGGAAGTACAATATACTGTGCTAGTACGTTGTTGTTCTTTGAAATGTTTGATATCTTTAATAGTGGAACGTCTTAACACAGAGGAAACTACTTTGTTAATAAAACATTAGAGCATCAAAGAAAAAATTTCTTAGCCATGATCATTATGATGTTTGATTCTAGCTAATTAAGAAATTATGTTCCCTTTAAAGTTTTCATAGTCTCTTCAAAGATTGTACTATAGCCTCATATGCACAACTGATTATACCATGATTCTTTGTCTTATAACATCTGTCAGTAGTGATCATTGGCTAATATGTCCATTCTCTACAAACAGACAATCCTAGCATGTGCATTTATGGAGAAAGATTATGAGAAGGCAACTATGGCTGCATTTAGGGTATTACATGTACTTATTTTGATGAATGATTTATTGAACCAGCTGATCTTGTGAATTGTAGATTCCCAAGAGCAAAGAGAAAAAAGGAAATAGGTAGCAATGATGCGATTGAATGAATAAGCTGTATTCGAGCATGAAGACCAAACACATGCACAAATATTCGACCAATCAAAATAGAAGCATTATACCCATTTAATCTTCTTTTGTTGCATTGTCTCCAAACGCGACAAAGCGGTGTAGCTCTCCTAGATTCTTTTTGTGATAAAACCAGCATCATGTTTCAGGAGAAGACATTTAGAACTTTCCCTACGATAATCATTTGGCAAGGCTCACGAAAAATGCATTACTTTTGATTACGTTCATCGAGATCACGTGTAAGGACACATACTCACATATGATGCATGCCTGCTTTTGCATGCAATCATTCACACATATGCACACACTTGGATGTGAGAATGTATAATTGTGAACTGTAATGTGGTTGTCGGCCCTATTAATATCGTTTTTAGATCTCAACCAATGTAAATTATCTTATTGTCTTTTTCTCTTGAAAACTTGCTCCTCTTCAAGCTTAGTGGACAGGGGATACAAATGTCTTGATCACTTAGCTAGGTGCTGTGCCATCCACCCATGCAGTGCCCATGCACGTGCTACTTACTATTTAGCATTCTAACTTCTCAATAATTAAATCGTGCAGATTGGATTTGTTCCTGGCCTAGGGCTTGTTATGATTGTTGGTATTGGCCTAAGACTCGGATCTGGAGTATTCTCAAAAGACGTCAATGTTCAGCATTTCATATTTATGGGTATTCCAGTATATCCTCTCAAGTAGCTCTATGTCTTCCTGTAAAATATTTCTAGCATGAAGTTTTCATTTAATGTGCATATAAGTAGTTGCAACCACACAACCCATCAATTACTTGGCTTTTGCCTTTGATGGCATCAATTTTGGAGCATCGGATATTGACTATACTGCATATAACATGGCAAGGCCCTAGATCTCTTTGCTACCAAGATCTACTTTTATCCAGTTCTTTTGACTTCCAAATATATTGACTCTACTATGATAAGTTTCGGTATCCAGGTTTTGGCCTCCATTATTGCCATTGTTTCATTATTCCTTCTATATAAGAGTTGGAATATGGGTCGCTCTAACTATATTTATGGGTGTTCGGACAATAACTGGTATGTAGAGGTATGATATCATGCCTTTTGAAAATTTTCACATGAAATCTTTCATTTCTATGTTATGACTAGAATTTCCACCTCATTGAACCATTCTACATCATATTTGTTGTGGAGAAGTTTGATGAAGAACTAAAGTTAAGCACCTTACTATTTGGAATCAATTTAACAATTGGAGGCACAATATTCATTAGGACTATTATAGCGTATGATCCCTTGCTAGGATAATGTTCATGAGCATATGGAAGTACAATTTTGCTTTGTTTGATATGGTTTTGCATAATAGGAACTACAACTGGACCTTGACACTTTCTCTGAAAAGGACTTCTTTCACAACATTTATGACTACAGACGTACCTTCAAACTATTCTTTCATAGTAGACACAACTTCCATAATTAGTGTTTTTCATTATTTCTATAGATATTATATATTTGTTACATTAGACGGCTTCCTTCTTCCTTGGTTAGTTTCTTAGTTTACCTTCACGATTAACTCTCTCTCTCTCTCTCTCTCTCTCTCTCTCTCCAAGCACATTAATGTTTGAGTTGTTCAAGATGAAGCATGGCTATGCCCAACTTATTTTGACCATCGACTGAAGGTAACTTGTTCTTTTGGCATATTTGTTCTAGTCATTGGTGCTTTATTAGAAGCCAAAGATAGAAATAGGTCAACATATCTTGAACATGGATCTCTCAATTCAAGTTCAAGTAATTCGACACCTAGAGTTCACTCAATTAGAATCCTCTAAGCTAAGAATTACATTAGATCTCCTAAAATTGAGATCAAACACCTTTTCTAATGAAAATTTAGACTTGTCGTCACCTTGAAGTTCCACATATAATAAGATCCCCACATATACTAAATGAAATGAAATTTACGCAAAGCATACTTAAGTGCACACAAATGACGTAAAAGTGTTGAGACATTTCCTCTTCATAGCAAATTGGAATCTCAATGATGAATCACTCTCTGATGGTATGATAGATTCTCTCATAGAGGATTTTACTTCTGATCAACCTCATAATCGCAAGGGATCATCTAATTTCCAATTTGCTATAGTTAATTGCAGTGTGTTAACATCGCAAGCAAAAGAGCCTCAATGCAATCTATATGGAAGCGGTCATGAAAAATACGAACAAGTTTGACTGATCATTTTGTATCTGACAAATTACATGAGTGCCATAAAGGCTGCACAAGTCGAGTCTCTTATTTTTCACGGTTTGGACTCATTAAAGATGTCAGATATCCACACGCACGAACACAACGTGGGATCGCTTTCCCTCCTTCCCATTTCATGCATTGTGGGAATTAAAGGGCTTTATATTGCTAATCGGAAGTGGATTATTATGCTTGCCTCGTCCTTTAAATAAGCTCTTCACCATCTTCTTCAATCCCCTCTTTTTACGACTCGTCATCTTAGACTTACCTTTGTTGCAACCTAAAATTAGGTTAATGGGGTACCAAATTAATTGTTTAACTAACCTAGCTTAGACTCTTTCAAGTTCATACTAAATTGCAATTTAGGTTCGAGTATTTAACAGGCAAAAGATTTCACTTGAAGTCACAGCTAATCAATTTACGGTAGATTGATTAGACACATAAATAAAGTATCATGAGGAATACTTCATTCTTAAGAACCAGAAATTAAGAGTTCGAGAACTTGGTTATGCTAAATTATTTTAATGTCCTTTCGATATCTTTTCATTTTGTGAAAACATTTGAGCAAATAGCTTTAGACTAATTTCAATCTAAAAAGCTAACATGTGAAGTGTAATATTTTGAATTTTTTTGACTTGGTCAGCATAAGTGGGGCCCACAAAGACAAAAAAAAAAAAA
>BCNH02000002.1:5603253-5630333 GCA_001662345.2 Metrosideros polymorpha var. glaberrima
AAAAAAAAAAAAAAAAAAAGGTTGACTAAGTCAACTAAAGAGGAAAAGTAAAAAGCAAAACTGTGGGTTTCGGTTCTTTTATAACCGAGAGCTCGTAGAACAAAGGAAAAGAAAGTGAGAAAAGAAGAAGAAGAAGCAGAAGAGATGGAGAAAAAAGAGTGTATTCGCGCCGTGGTGACCTTGCCAAGCCGACTCCACTACGTATTATAGCGCTTGGTAAGTGCTCGCATTCCTCGTTCATCTAATCGAAATAGTTTTTGGGTTTAGGTCATAAATTTGAAATTATGCGAAATTTGAGCCGCGAAGTCAAATTTTGGAGCCATTTAATTGCGTTTTTATACTAGAATGGAAGTTTAGGGTATTGTGAAGCCATGCGAGTTAACAGAAGTCAGTTTAGACTTACGGTTTGTCCGAAATGGAATTTTGAAGTTTGACGCGCGTAGTGAATAGTGGGCGATTAGAACATATTACGTCCGTTTTTGTCAATTTTTGGACAGATTTTGGAGGAGTTATGTTAAGGGTTTTGAAGTACATTAAAATAGCTTTCTTTGGACTGCAAGCTCGCTTTAATCAAGACTCGGAGGAGAAAGTTATGGTGCGTTTAAGTTTGTTGCACAAGCTGCGCATAGCGGATAACATGCATGTTTGCTATGAGCGAGTTTTTTGTTGGCACGTAGGTGTCGTTTTAGTGAAAAATAGGTTCTACCTAGTAGAGTCGTGCGTTAGAGTAGCATATTACTCAGTTTTTATATCGTTTTTCATGCATTTGATAGGAAAATGTGTGCGTCGGCTTGAGTAACCACCGTAGATTGATTTTCGACTTTTCCAGATGAGTGATACTATTTCTTTTTTTATTTTTATAAAACTCATATTGTGAAGAGATAGAAAAATATATTATGAATTGAGGACAAATCGCATTTTTGGTATTTCTATGAAAAGGAATGGATTTTTATTGCATTATTTATGCATAACTTCGGATCGGGCATTTATTACCCTATTTGTTGTTTGAAATGGTTTAAGATGAGTTTGTGAGATGTATTATGTCGGATAAGTTGAATTACGACGTTTTGGTTCGTAAATGAGTTGTGATATTGATAAATGGAATTGTGAAAAATTTTGTGATTCGGTTTGCGAAATCGGTTTATAAAATAGTTTTCTAATGTTGATTGTAGATATTTGAGGATGTGATTGTGGTACTCAATATCACTGTAAACCCAACGGAGGGTTTGTGGGTATGCGCATACTAGTCTAAGATATTCTTATGGGTCGAGCCATTGGTATTGTAGGTGGAGACCTTGCTAAGGGGGGAATCATGGTTGCCTAAGTCACAGGGCGTTATGCGTAATCATGGTTTGATATTTGAGGACGAGATTGGTCAATGGATGGACTATTGACATGTGTTTTGACAAGATTCGCCAATGGATGGACCATTAGCTTGTGTTTTGATGAGATTGATATTTGTTTCAACATTTTGGTATTGAAAGTTTATGATTATTTGATTTTGGAGAAAATGAGTTATGTTATGTGTTCGAAACGTGCATAGTGATTATTCGATCCGCTTAGAAGAAATGTATTCCTCACTGAGTCGTGATAGCTCATTCTTTTCATCTCACTGACTTTCAAGTTCTTCAGCAAGCCGTAAATAAGACGTGAGCGTCATGTTAGTAGGAGCATTTTTTATAAGAAAGGTTTTTTGTTTAAGCGGTATACAGTTGTAAAGTGTTTAGTTTGGCATTTTAGTGGATATGTGCATATGCTATTTTAGTAGTTTATAGTAAAACTTCGATATTATAATCATGCGACCTGTTGATCATATATGTATGTTTTGATGTATATACATATTTTGATATCAAGTGGAGTTTTGATTACTATTAAGGTTTGTCCTTTGTGTGAAAAGGATGGTCGTGTCATTGCCCTTGTTCTAATCGAATTGGGGCATGACATGAAGTGTTCATGCAAGTGTGCGAACATTATCTAAAACTCAATAATCCAAGCATTAAATATATTGCAAGTGTAGGGATAAAAATGACATAACTAGACGCTGCAGCCTAATCCCTAACTTTTTTTTATCCCAAATGCAAGACTTAAGCTAATGCAAATCTCTTTTTTTTTGGTGGGATTTTCACTTATTTAAATGAAAATGCATGCAATGCAATTACTAACTAAAATGACATGAAAAAATGACGTACATTAAAATGTCTATCCTAAGCATACAATTTCTAAATGACGGGCAAGATGGCATGCAACTATACTATATATCATGCATTCTAAATTAAATTACCCTAAATGTCTAAATTAAGCTAATGAATGAACCTAGGCATGACACTAAATAAATGCACCTAGACATTATACTAAATGAACCTAGACATTAGACATTTATACTAAATGATTGAGGCATAATATACACGATGCGGTCTAACCCTAGATGACAAGTACATGGTATTTTTGGTATTTTTTTATGAATTTCGAAATTAATAATTAATGGAATTAAAATTATCCTAAATGAAGATTATCCCAAATGTCTAGGAAATGATTTAAATTAAATCTAAAATTATTAAGAATAATTCTAAAGATTTTAAGATTGCAAATTTTATCTAAAATGGAGATGCAATCCTAATCTATATGCCAATTATTTAAAACGAAACTAACCTAAAAATCTTTTCTTACTATATGAAAGGCAATCAATGAGAAGTGATTTCTAGAAAATTCCATCTTTCTAGATGATTTTAAGCATAAGATTTCGAGTAAATCTTACCTTTCTACTTATTTAAATTAAAGATGATTCTGGAGTATTCAAATTAGGAAAACAATCAATGATAGCAAACAAGTCTTAAAAAATATCCGTGCGATTCTGAAAAATAGCCTAATTCAAATAAAATGACGGGGTGAATCGATTAGTCGAATCTACGTGGTTGTAGATTGGATTATCCGATTTCCATGTTATCGGGGGTGGCATGTTGTTGATAGGGAAGTCCCCTTTATTTGAATTAGTTTTCTAATATTCTAAAAAAATATATGTAAGATTAAAAATCTTTTCCAATCAGGAAATTTTATCTAAAATATCAGTCGGATATCATATTTTTCAAAACAAGGTAACATTATCTAGAAAAATCGATCGGATAACGGAAATTACCTGATTTGGAGATTGCGTGAATATTCAACTTCCTTTTTGAACTCCACGGATCGGATTGGAAAGGGGTGACGGAGGCCTGTGGATTCCCGTGAAGATGGGGACGCGCCGGTGGGGAAGGCTACGCGCGGTGGAGCTCGCTGGTTGGCGAGACTTGGCCGGCTTGGTTGACTCATGGTGGCAACTTGTGGAGCACGGCCCAGATCGTATTAGTGTGGCCGTCGACAAGTGAGCTTCGTGTAAAAACCTGCAAAACGGAGATCTTGCACCCCCGAGACTGGAATGATCGTCAAAGAAATTGAGAGTCACGAGTCAGGCTCGATGGCACTTGACGAGGATGTCGCCGGAAACCTAGCAATAAACTAGAGTCAACGGAAACAGCGAGATTTGCTGTTTGTTCGCCGATCTCTCGCTTGAGGACCTGCACAATCAAACTCAAGTTCAGTAACAATAGAAGAAAAGATTGAAGAGACTAGTTCAGTGTCGCGACGACAAGAACGGCCGATCACTATGGCTAGAACGCCGGAGACACCATAGGTTGTCGGTTGTGCTGGACAGCGAACAAAAGCACCGGGGATTGTCGGGCACGGTGGTGAAATTGCTCGCGGAGGGCCAGCGATCGATGGAAGAAGACTCCAAGGATCTCCATCTCGGTGTTGTTAACGACCAGAATGCGGGAGTCCCACTTTGTCGTCTTCTGTTCGGCGAGTCAAACTCCCCACCGAGGGATTCTCCTTTCTCCCTCTTCGACCTTGCGGTAGCAGCGAGACTCGGCCGTGAGGAGCGGGGTTGGTGATGGCATTGCGTCAGCGGCCGCGACCTTCTCTCTCCTCTTCTCTTTTGCTCTCCCTTTTCAAGTGTTTCTCTAATGTGCTTTGAATCGTGAATCGCCAACCTCGAATAATGAGGCATAAACGTGCTTAAATAGGCAAATCAAGGGCTTGACAACTTTCAAGTATTTACAAAATAGTCCCCCAACTTTTGAATATTTGCAATTGGGCCCCCGAGGGAAAATTTATATTCAATTGCCCCCTTGGGAGTTCGGTCTGCCCATTATGTGGGCTTGGCCGAACCGCATTTTCTTGATTAATTAATGGACTTTTATATTTAGAAAGTCCTTTTTCCCAAGTTATAATTTTAATGGGCTAAATTAAGCTCCAATTAGGCCTTATAGCCCTCTTAATTTCGACTCCCTTAGTCCCCTATGCTGGCTGAGTTTTATGATAGAAGTTAGTCCAGTCTGCGCGTCTATTTCATGTCCATTTCCGCTCCCGATCCAATTAAAATGCAAATACAATGCATGCTGAAAATTAAATTAAAAAAAATGAAAAGTAAATGAAATGATATGAAAATGATTTAGTATTTTTTGTTAGCCAAAATTTAGATGTGAACAACTTTAAACCTTTTTGTCGGTAGGCAGACAGCTGGCAGGGTCCATACATCAGAAGAGGTATGGCAGTGACAGGGATAAATGGCTGTTGACATATGTAAACCTCGAGCCATTTTAATCCTCCCACCGTTTCCATACCAGATCTGGCAATGGCGACTGAAAAGAATTTCAACAGAACCTAGAGCCCATTGAAGCCCCCAGCTCAACCGATCGGAAATATCAATAGGAGCAGACCCTTCTAAACGCGAGAGATGTTTTGGCATGCGGTAGATTGACCACCGCGGACGGGCATGCATCTTGAATCCTGTGAGAACATCTTTTTGTGACAGATCCATAGATCTATCCGATCTGCAAAGCAGAAGATAGATCGTCGTGTCCAAGCAGTCGAACAAATTGCTGGAGGATAAAGAAAGGATACCGACAGAAAGACAAGACTAAGAGTTCAAGTCGAATTACATTTAACAAAGTGACATATCAAGTTGGAGAAATTACTGGTTTTCAGAGGGGCAAAGGGCAAAACACAAACGAGAAAAATTAAGGAAACGAGTATCTTCACGCTTTTCTTCTGCCGAACACTCATGAAGACAAGCTGCATCAGACATCTTCCCCAGCAATCTAACTCTTCACTCTCCAGTAGCCAATCTCCCTTTTTGCTCATGTAACCACGGCACGAACGCTCGCTCGGGCGGAATAACTAATCGAATAAGCTTGCACTTCTCACATCCCCAGTCTGTTCTGTCCTCGATACCGCGAACTCGTGACATGAATTAGCCTCCTTAGGAAGAGTTTCTGGAGTTGCAGATTGAGGAACACCACCATTCTCCATAAGCCTAGAGGCCACCGAAAACGGTAGACTGACCAAACCTCTTCCCTAGGCTCATTGGCGACATGAGCTATGACTTTTTATCATCAAATCCCCCCAACATAACTCCATGCGTGCATTCCAATGCATTAGAACATTTACGTTGTGGTACAGGGTATGTTGGTACGACGCTTGCATCCCCAACAATTTACTCCACGGTCAGCGTAGATGAGCTGATTCAGAAGACTGACAATTTATTGAATCCCCCTTACAGTTCTCAACAGACTACGTTAATGGGACGGGATAGTTGTCTAAAAAGTCCTAAATCTATTATACAATAGCTAATTCAGTCCTTAACCTTTCAATTGTACCAATTTAGTTCTAAATCATTTGACAATTTGCCAATTTTATCCTAAACCTTTCAATTGTGTCAATTTAGTCCTAAACCTTTTGAAATTTTGCCAATTTAGTCATAAACCTTTTGACGTTTTGCCATTTTAATCCTAAACCTATAATTTCGAGTTTTTGGTCAAAAGGACTACATTAAAAAATCATCAAAAGGTCTAAGACTAAATTGACACAATTAAAAGGTTTAGGACTGAATTGGCCACCTTACAATAAGTTTAGGACTTTTTGGATAACTTTCCCTGGATGGAACACTTCAATTATATTAGCCAACTACATACATTAATCTGCAACAACCTATGACATCAAAATTACCTTTAAATGAAACATCGATGCAGGTTATAATATATCGTACAATAAAATAATGTGCAGCGACATACAATAATTTGTTGGTTTTTTCGCCTTATATGCACGTCGTGAACTAATCAAATTATTTTCTCTTCCATGTTAATCAAAGACTCAAGGAGGCTTACCCGTACGTTTTTTTTTTTTTTTGATAACCCAGGGAACCCCCGCACGGCCGGCAGCCGGAGGGTAAACCCTGGGGGCGGCACGTGCCACCACGGCTTACCCGTACGTTTCAGATCTTATAAACTAATATTTTCCAAAGTAATATTTACACAAATTAATTGCATCCTGCGCAACGTTATATGAATCAATATATCAAAGAGAGGCATTGTTGCCAACTTCAACTTGTTTCCAGGTGGTCTTTCCCAACATGTTCCATCTCGAATAATGCTCGTGGCGCAGACATAGACATCAATATGGCCATAAGATCTCTGTTAGTAATACATTACACGGGGAGGAAAATTATACAAAATGAGATATAAATAGTTATATTCTAAGTGTACGTGAAAATTTAGTGTTACTATAATAGAATAAAATGTGGTGTTATTGACTTAAAACAATTGCATTATAAATAAAATAAATTCAATGTTAAACTAAGACCATGTATTTAATTACAATAACTATCTAATAATTGAAATTTCACTTATTTTTCGTGCTCTCTAGTGAGAAATAAAAAAGTACTACATTATCTGTATGAATCTGATAGAATATATTCATGCTTTTGGTACATGCATAATAAATTGACTGCCGTGAAGAATTTAGAAATTCAAAGTACTTTCGCCTAAGTATAGTATGGCATTCAATTTTATATGTGCGCAATCCGTTTTACTTTAAAAGGCATGTCCTTTTATATGATTAGTGAACATGCGAGACATGGAAAATTTACCGAAGATTGCGTATTTATACATATAATATAAGTGAAAAATGGAGAATCTAATTCTTGACAAGTATTATAAAGAAACTGAAAATAAACCATCAATTACTAGATAAATTCACAGGGATCATCGATCCCAGCCATTGCGACTTCGTGCATAGCTATTTCTAAAAAAAAAAATTCTAAAAAAAAAAAAAACAACAACAGACTTCAGCTTACTACGTCATGAAGATCCCGTAATACCAAATTATAACTATTTCTGAAAAAATCAACTTAAAGGTTTATTAAAGCATAGCTTCATGGACTTCAGCTCTCCTCTTCGAAGCAGTTAGGCCCACCAAGCTTTTGTGACGCAGGATGTGATTAGCTTCAAGATACAAGTTATTCGATTTTTCCTTTTTTAAGGGTTTTTTTTTTCCAATTTTAGAAAATTATCTTAAAGATTGGAATAATTTTAAAGATAAGTGCATTAAAAATCCTAAAATTTGTTAAAAAGTGCAGTTAAGTCCCAAAATTTTCAAAAAAGTGCAAGTAAATCCTAAAATTGTCAAATTGGTGCAACCGAGTCCTTCTATTAACTCCGTGCAATTTGTCAAACAAAAAATGTTGACGTGGCATTTTTATTATTATTTTATCTATCCTTCGTGGCACTAACATGTCTAAAATGATGTCATTTTGATCAAAATCTGATTTTTTTAATACTAGTTTTATTTAAGTTATATTAAAAATAAGTAAACTTTAAAAAAATATAAAAAAAGGAAAAAAAAAAAGAGAGAGAAGGAAAACGCATGCGAGTACTTGCAGCCCTCGCCCAGATACCCTGGTTGGTGACCCCTGCCGACCATTCCCCCACCATTGCCAACCCTTCCCGTTGATGGTGAGGCGGCGGTGGCAAGGGCTGCCTGAGTTTTCTTTTTTTGTGTGTTTTTTTAAAGTTTTTTTATAATTAAAATAAAATTTATATTGAAAAAAATCATATTAGACCAAAACAGCCTCGTTTTAACCTTATTTTTTTAGCAATGTCATTGTCACATAGGAGATAGAAAATAACTAGAAAGCCACGTTAATATTTTTCGTTAGCTAAGTTGGAAGGAGTTAACGGAAAAACTTGATTGCATTAATTCAACAAATTTTAGAGCTTAATTGCACTTTTTGAAATTTTTAGGACTCAATTGCACTTTCATGACAAGTTTAGGGCTTCCAATGTACTTATTCTATAATTTTATTTCTTTTATGTTTGAGACGTCTTTAGGATATTAGAGATATGTCTATTTTGATTTGGAAGCTATTAATTTAGGTTATCTAGTACGATTTCTTAGTTATTCCTTTCTTAGTTTTAATATTTACATCTCTACATTTTTTAGGTTAATATTGCTTCACTTTTCATGTAAAGATAGCTTAACTCTTTTAGTGAATAAATTAATTGAAATAAATTTCTCTGTTATATCACAAGTTTGCGTGTTTGGGAGTTGCAATTTTCAAGATTGACCTTATTCGTCAGTTCTGTTCGTACGTTGTTATTGGTTAGATAAAGTTGGGAGAGTGGAGTAAACCAAGAAGAAAGGCCAAATTACTATAATAAAATATATTTTCTCTGCATAACATATTTTGTCTACAAACACAACTTTATCCTTTGCAGGCCATCACCAAGGCCCCACGCGACTCTCATCAGTCACATTGGCTAAAAGGAAAAAAGAAAAAGAAAAAGAAAAAGAAAAAAAGAAATGATATAATTCAAATAAAATGTTAAGAGATTACAAAAATTGTCACTGCCTATCAGATTTTTCTATATTCACGTCGGATTTCTGACTAGACAAATCGTCGATAACACCTAAGTGATCGATTTTTCAAATTTATAGCACTTAAGTGAGTGAAAGAAAAAGTTATGACATTCAAGTAAGCGCCATATGAAAGTTATGACACTCTTGCTGTTCCTATTCCATTTTTTTGAATGAACTTGAGTTCAAGTCTTAGCTTGGGCTTTATTTTTATTTTTTCCCGTGTTCTATGACATAAAAGAGTAACATCCTCAAGCTTAATTAGTCGACGCTGCTTGATTATATCCCTGCACTTCTTGACAATTCAAAACCACAGGTCTGGTTACATGTTGCAAGTGATATTCCTGAGCTAATCTTCCCACACTGATTGATGGGTACAATTCATGGTCCTCTCCATCATGGGCCTGAATTAGCCCATGGGCTCATCAAACTTCAACTACTCCAGCCACGTCCACTTCTTTAGCTGCCAGGTCGGGTCCGGCAGTGGGCGCTAGTGTCCCATGTCTAGCCGCCAGGGTCCCTGGACGAAGTGGCTAGGACCCAGGTCTGGGCACCAAGGTCCCAGTTCGGTTAGCTAGTAAGGGTGAGCAAATAGGACCTGGATTGCCTCAACCGGACCGGACCGGCCGGGTTGGTCCGGTCCTTGAGGGTACCGGTCCGGTCCTCGGTCCCAATAAACGGGACTGGTGGCTGGGCGGTCCAGTCCTCAGTTCCAGGGGGCACAGGACCGGATCGGATCGGACTACCCGGATTGGACCGATCCAAAAATAAAAATAAAATATATATGCATATTTTCCTCAAACTTTCTTAAGAGATGATGGACTAATTTAGAACAAAAATGTATGTGTTAACATAAACATTTCTTGAAAATGAATATGGTAATTTAATTATGTGAGCTATTTGTCAAAATTTATGAACTCATTTGAAACAATTGAAGAGTCGGATTACATAAAACTATATCCATGACCTTTTTCTCTCTCTTTGATAGTCCGACAATGTTCTACCTTGAACTCATTTAAATTGAGAGAGACTCTCACATTGGTAATGATCGATATTATTGTTGAGATAAAAACATACAGGTTATAGGATAGATATAATTTGTAAAAGTTTTTTTTAGTTTCCAACCAAAGGAAATCAATTAGTATTGAAATTCAAAAAGCAGCAGATAAATTCATCTTTTAACGAGTCTTACTCTTCTCGTCCGAGATAGTCAAACTAGAGAATAAAAACTATGATTAAACAACACTGTGTATTTAGTGTTGAAACTTTCTAGAAGAATACAATGACTTTTTTTTTAACAAACACTTATTTACAATGTTGTCGGCATCCGCCGCACCTTCTTTCCATTGCCTACAAAAATGTCGTCAGAACCCACCGCACCTTCGCAAAATCGAGGCTGAGCTCTCTAAGATCCGCGACAAGTGAAATCGTAAGCTACAGTGGCTTTTTCGGTTTGTTTGCCGGTCCTATTAGGATCGGATCGGACCGGACCAAGACCAATGGTCTTGGTCCGGCTGGTCCTGGTCCTGGTCCGATCCTCGATCTCGAAAATTTGGGGACCGGGACTATCGGTCCGATCCCCGGTTCCATACGGTGCCCGAACCGACTTGAACCATGCACACCCCTATTAGCTAGCACCTGGGCTCAACTGCCAAGATATTAGGTCGAGTCAAACTTTGAAATTTGATTTTTGCGTTTTAAAGGAATAAGTCGTTTTCCTACATTCGAATATAAATTTTCCATTGACTATAAAAAAACTTCTCTGTTGACTCGTTTCCCTAAACAATTTAAAAGCCGAAAAATGAGAAAAATATTTTATGATGATCACTTTTCTGCCGAACAAAGGGACACTAAAATAATTCTCGTCGCTCAATAAATTCGTCCGATGAGTTACAAATTATAGCTATTAATTTCTTGAATGAAATATGAGGACGTACAAGTTTGTTAGATCTCAAGAGTCTATGTGCTTGTGGGCTTCTAATCTGACTCAGATGTTGCCTCCATAATTAGGTGGATCTACAGGGAATGAAAGCACTGAAGGTTACATAACATGGAGAAAATGCAGTGAATAATCGGTTAACTCATTTAATTTGTTTTTATGTTTATTTTAAAAAAATCCGTATTATGTGTAACTTTTGGGTGGAACAGTGAGTAATTGATAAATTAATAATGTGATATGTATACATTGTTAGCCCGTGTCTTAACAACGATTTTTCTGACGATGTGAATGCTAATTTTTACGTGAAGTCTCTAATTTATAAGATTAGCCATAGTTTTGATCAATTATTAGTTTTGTTTTATAACCTCTTGAAGGCCATAAAGATCATCTCATGGTATTTAGCATAAATTTCAAGATAAGATGTTGCGAGTAATTACTATACATGAACAATGTGAGACTCTCATTAGCATATAGATCACCATTCTTTTTGACAATTTAAGTAAGCTAAGCTTGCCGTAAGAAGAGGATGTATCTTACATTTATTCACCTTTAAGTGTAATTATAATTATTTTCACTGGGATAAGTGTAGAATCGAGATTTTAAGATTTTGTTCGTTGGTCATTTGAGAATTTGAAGTTTTATCTTGATCAATCGAGAACTTAAGGTTTTAAAAAATGTTACATAAGTATAGAAAGATAGCCTTTGATATCACGGTGTATCACACTAACATCACTTGTACCTAGGGTTAAGGATTTATACGAGTTATCCATAGGTCTAACATAGCCAATATATAGACTGTAATGCGTTTTTATTAATTAGGTCCTAACTAAATAATTCTAAAGCATAATTCAGTTAGGATGGTAGAACTACAAATATTTGTTATTGTAGGAGAAATTATTCAATAAATCTAATACATGGATCGAAATATATCTTTAGCATAAAAATCGATGAGATTCACGTGCAATCCGTCGCATTGAATTCACTGAAAATTGCTCTGTCATAATAGTAGATTAGAACAATTCAGCAAATGAAGCAGCTCCAAAAAAAAAAAAATAATAAATAAATATAAAAATCTTTCTTGAGAGGGGAAAAAGAAAAGAAAAGAAAAGAAAAATTTGTGAAGTGTTGTGGGACCCGGAACGTATCAAAATCAACCTTCCTCATTGGCCCAACACATATCCACCTTATCCACATCCAATTCCACACACCATCCATCCTTCCACCGAAGCACCAACCTTGATCACATTCTCTATCTCCACAAATTCCATAAAATCACATAACTCTTTATCTCTCTCTCTCTCTCTTCCTCTCCAAAACTTCAACGCCTTGCTATTTTTCGTTTTGCCCTCTATGGCCATGGCAACTCAAACTTCTCTCTTCACCCCGACCCTCGCCACCCCGAAGTCCGGGGTCGACCGCGTGATTGCGCCGTGGAAGCAATCGGCATCTTCCTTAGCCTTTGCTGCCACTCCCAAGGCTGCCAAGTCCTTGCCAAGGACTGCCATCAGGGCGGCCGCCGCGGAGGGCAAAGCCGAGGCTCCGACCAAGGAGGAGGCACCAGTTGGGTTCACGCCGCCCGAGTTGGATCCCAACACCCCGTCCCCGATCTTCGGCGGCAGCACCGGCGGGCTATTGCGCAAGGCTCAGGTAATAATAGTAGCCACCAGGTTTTTTTATGGACAGGATATAATGGCACGACTTGATTGTAGACGAGTATGATATTGATTAATTAATCATTGAACCAATTAAATTTATAGGTAAATGTCCATTAATCATGATGCTGACAGTTCAACATTCACGTTTTAACTATACGAAGTACTATTTACAAACCCATCTTGTAATCTCTTTAGGGCATCAGATATGGTAGACTTGGACCGACCGTGGATTATGTACAATGTTTTTGAAGTAGTTGATCGATTGAGTCTGTTGTGCCGGTTATTAAAAAATGCATATATATCGGGAATGTTAGGTCGAAGAGTTCTATGTGATCACCTGGGAGTCGCCGAAGGAGCAGATCTTCGAGATGCCGACCGGCGGAGCAGCTATCATGAGGCAAGGCCCGAACTTGCTCAAGCTAGCTAGGAAAGAGCAGTGCTTGGCGCTCGGAACCCGACTGAGGTCGAAGTACAAGATCAAGTACCAATTCTACCGGGTCTTCCCCAACGGCGAAGTCCAGTACTTACACCCCAAGGATGGCGTCTACCCGGAGAAGGTGAACCCAGGCCGTCAAGGGGTCGGCCTGAACTTGAGGTCGATCGGGAAGAACGTCAGCCCCATCGAGGTCAAGTTCACCGGAAAGCAACCGTATGATTTGTGAGGCGAAGAAATGGTTTACTTGGGTTCGAAGTACTTGCTTGTTGATGTATTTATCTGTCATTAATGTGAGCACTGTATGAAATGTTTGTTCGCAGTTATGAATTACACTTTTTCAATGTTGAAAGATCAAAATACTACATGCTTAGCAAAAGGGTGACTCAAGATTCAGTGGCGTTTCAAGTTGGGCGCTCGCTTATATTAATCGGAGGGACGGTTCTCTCGAAACGATTCGGATAACTCGTTCAAAGTGCCAGAATGGCACTAGAATGGATATATTATTCTATTGCACATACTGTGCTATCCCTAGATACCAAAGTCATGCCGTAAGTATAACGTAGCAGCGAATTGTGCTGAACAATTAAGACGTGCAACTTCAATTTCCTAAAGCACACAGGGCCACCTATGTTCAACAAGGTAGTGGAAATTTTTCCATTTCTTGATGACGGTACGACTTTTTTCACTTGATTAGGTGGCGTTCTCCACACAATGAGAAAGTTCTTGGAGCACAGTATGATCTGATGATTAACCCTCTCACAGAAAGGCAGGCCATGGCAACGAAAAGACAACATTTGCAGAAAGCACACTTTATATTACCAAATCTGCATATAATAAGAGTGACACGCTTTAAAGGCACTGCAAGGGACAAATGGACGTATGGGAGGCAAGAGTCTTGTAGAAGACTCCCCTTGTGTTGGAGTGGGATTTGGTACTCTCTTAGAAGACAAGGGGTGACCCAGAACTGGTAAAGAATGAGTAGACCCAGTGAGGCTCTTGCATTGCCAAAAGCAGAACAAACAATTAGAAAAGAAGAACTCACAATGAGGCTTGAAAGACAAGGCATGTTTGTGATTCTTGCAATGAATGTGGAAAATGAGTTTTAAAAAAGTTTGTGGGGGTGGCTTCTTTTTTAGGACAGTGACATCTCACCAAAGATCAAATCTGGTGTGCACGAACTGGCCCTGCAATGGAATGTTTAAATTGCCTGAGCAAACCCACAACCTCTGTTGGCTCTCAAACACCCTTGGTTTTTGCTCCTCGGTTACATGAGCGGCCGTGGACGCGGCTTCACATGAGGTGGTATCGGTGCCTCACTCCGTTGAAGAAGCTATGGTTGCGTTTGCATTCGGCCACGAAGAAGAGTACGTCCTGCAATTCGATAAAGCTCATCTGCATTTTCGATATGCAGTTTTCTATTCATTCTCTCATTTTTAACCTATCTTGCATCTGCAATTTTTGTTTGAAACCAAGATTCAGCACATTTTTTGCATCTGCATGTTTTTGAAGTCAAAATTCATCAATGCTAATTTATCATGCTCATTCTTCCAATTTCTGGTTGCACCAAAAACTCTATTCAGGAGACAGCGCGAAGTTCAGAGCGCTTGCTTGCTAGTATAAACCATTTTATCGCTGAAAGCACGTCACGAGAATTAATTACCCCATGCACGCACTCATGCGCCGCGCGCGTGCGTAAGCATACCGCATTTCAGACCAGTTTTTGCTGTTTAGCTTTGCATATGTCCTCCACGATTGATACAAGTTCGTATGAACAAAAGCAGATGGTGACTAATTCCAAGCACTTGTTTCGATCTCATATTTCGCAGGAAGAAGAGGGATATACATCCTGTACGACGACGTCAAATCGTGTCCGTGCGAGGATGTTCACGTCCTCTGGTCCATCCTTGTAGAATCGCATTCCACAGTACCATCAGAACACTGAGGAAGACAACAGACTCTGGGAGTTGTTCAAGAGATTAATTACATCATGCACATACAATATTTATAATGTCTTATACTTGTGTAAAGCATTACACAATTGTTTTCTTCTTCTTCTTCTTTCCCTTTCTTTCCCACCCCTTAAATCCTCAAGTTCTCAACTTTCCCTTTCCTATCAACTTGAGCTTCAAGTTATGCAACCGATCTGAAGGAGCACCTAAAACTAATTAAGAGATGGTGGAGATTGCTGTTTTGTCTGTATCAACAGTTGATGATGGCAGTTAGTCTCTCTCTCTCTCTCTCTCTCTCTCTCTCTCTCTCATATATTAAAATGGGGAAGACTGAAGAGAAGCTAATCATTCATAATCTCAACAGTGATTTCACTTTTGACTTTTGCTCCGGAAAGCAACTTAAGAACTCTAAAGTAAGATTAACACAGACGAGTGCCACAAGATATAACAAATAAAAGAAAATAATTGGCATGACAGATTGTAAGGTAGTTGCATAATTTGGGACCATCGTGAAAATTTTGCACTTTATATGAGTTCAAAAAACTATGGTAGTATAACCAATATTACAGTGCCATTACGAGCAATACTAATCCGATAAGACTTAAACGTTATACCGCATGTCTCCTGAGTACTACCTTGATCTTGCATTATTGCAACAATCATGACAGTAAACCGGGCATTCTCAACCATTCCTATCAGTGTCGTAATATGGCAGCCTCCTAGTCTTTACGATAGCTGGTGCAATTGAAGAAGGTGAAAAATCTTCAAATGTTGCTAACTAGTTTGGGGGAGGTTCTTGCCCTACCAAGATCCATAGATCAAATGCAATCACAGTAGACGGATTTTTACAGAACTCGCCCGATCAATAATTATAATTGACTAGATCCATTATGGAACAGGTCATTTTCCCTAGTTAGGGAGAGAAGCTTCTCAATCTGAACTTGCTTAGTTAGGAAAGTTGTATCACAACACAATGCATGAAAGATCTGTCAGCATAATCCATACGGGAAAAGATGAAAGAGATGTTCTCCCCTCGCTAACATGTCCTTCAACCATCGATCATATATTCAAGAGCATGCAGTTTAAGTGGAACAAGATCTCGAACAAGAAGCACTTCTGCGTATGTGATGTAGACGGGCCAACCATGAAGAATAGCAGAATTAGCGTCCTGATTCGAGATGTTTACTGAGGCGTTAAAACGGCCTATCGTATGTCACAGGCAAAAAGGAGAAGCAACCACATAAGATTAGATTTTGAGGTATAGTAGCTATTACATTATTCCAAATAGAAAGGTAGTTATTACACTGATGAGCATCATCCCCACACATCATATGAAACAGGAGATGGTTTCCTTGCATAATGATAGTGTTCGGAATGACAACTTAGGTAGACATTCTTGAATATTGTTCTCCCAGAAACTATTGCACCGTCAGAACCCCTCAATGTACAAGGGTTAATAACAAGATGAAGCAGAATAAGATGATTATAGAGCTTCAAGGTGCTTTGAATGGAAACCACAGAACCTATCGGTCACGTTCCAGTTTTAGGAATATTATCTACTTCTAGGAGAAAATCAGCAATATCTGTCGAAATGAAAAAGAGAGCATCAGATGTAGAGTACCTTCTGTTATATTCATTCTCATTACACAGCTACAAAATGGCAGACAGGGAAATTGAGGGTGGGGGGACAAGACATGAATTGCCAGTTAAATACCATAAAGGTAAATTTTTTCCAAAAGTATCTTTCCATAGAAATATGAGAATTATTTGGACCTATAGGGCCACCATTGCAGTGACAGTATTTGTACTGATAATTAACTACTGATGACAATTGATAGATCATTGTATGACATAATTCCAAATAGCGGTGGAATAGGCTTGATACAGCAAAACCACTCCATTGAGTTTGTCAACATAGAAAAATTTAAAAGCACTTTCAATTGAATAAAAACTTAACAAGTTAAAGATAAATTTTTCTGCCCCTATCCAAATGCTGATTCTTACAACTCGTAAATTATTAGTAATATAGCAACTCACGTGAAAATTGGAGAATTATAAGGCTGATGAACAGGGGTGTTCAGATAAACTTGGCAGCCAATCTTTAAAGAAGGCCTGAAATTCTTTCTCAGCAGGAGAAAGGCCACCCAGAGGAGTGACGGTAATCTGAAAAACGATAAAGTCTAGTAAGTTACACCTTTGGCATCAACTCATATAAATTATGCAAATAGGTAGCAGAAACACATACATATCCTTCTTGAAGAGATTGGTGGTCCATATCGCTGTCATCAACTTGAGATTTCCTTACCTGACAATGTTCATATTATAGGGTTAGAAGAGAGAAACAATCTACAATCGCACTCAATCACATAAAACCCCATAATTTCGCTCCTCAATATTGTTTTGAGAAACATTAACAGGAACTTTGATGGCATATTTACAGGAAAAATTTCAGACATCTTGATAATGTGATCGCCTAAATCATATCCTTCTGTCCCCAAGTTTTCCTGCTGATAGAATATATGCAGCTGACTAGAAGAGCCCCTATATCCGGTGCATGACACACTTTGCATGACAAATTTCAGTCCATGAAAAAACTATAACCTTTTGAAGACTGATGAAAAATTAACTTAATCAGAATGCATTTAAATTTGCAACGTAGAGGCACTAACAACCACTGAGTCAGAGATCAAAATGACAAGTGCAACAATAGTTTTTTGACAACAAATAGGTTTCCCCAAGAAGCAAGCTGAGAATTATATAATCAAACACATGAAAGGACAGGATACAGTGAGAAGTCATTAACCACATGTAGTGGAAGAATACAACAACTAGGTACAACAAGAGGACAGATCGAGAAAGCCCCACTTCTCTCTTGAACAGACGATGTTCTGCTGAGACAGCTGATGCATCCATATCAGGCAAATCTGCTACATCTTTATCCATAGTCATTGTTGACAACATTCGTCCACCTTGCGTTTCTGAGGACACCAGTCTCCATCCCATCACGAAAAAGCTTCTACCCTGCTCGGTCAGCTTATACCCCTTTCAATGAAATAAAAGAACTGGTGAAACATCATCACATCCTCCTCACCACAACAAAACTCTAGCTAGATATTCCAGAGAAGTCGCGCTACAGATAGTTAGGACCTCAACATCAAAGTTCCAAATTCCAATAATGGTTAAAGTCACAAAGAAAAAGTTCCAGATTCCAATAAATGTAAAGTTGCAAGCATTCTCTATTCAGTATTCATGGATGACATGCTTTAGAGCTCATTGGGCATTTATAAGGTCATTCATCTGAAATCTCATGATATGAAGATGAATACGTCCCATGTCAATCAAGGAAGTTGGGAGTCCAACAGGCTGATTTGTAATCCTTGTTAAGCTAATGAATGATCCATGCTCTCCTAACAAGTGCTGACATGAGGCTCTAACAGCTGGTAAGAAGAGAAGCAAAATATGAAAAGGCAAGGGCACTTGAGGGCACTTTTGGAGTAACTATTTCACAACCCTTCCACTTGTATGTCTATAACACTTCAATCTGGTCACAGCCTAAAAAAAGTGGTGAAGGATAACAGTACATGATCATTCGACTAATGTGAGGAATCATCCCATAATCAATAGTAATAGTAATGCCATAAAAAACAACAGGTCAAAATTAGCTCATGAAGACTCTGAGGTGCTTCTACTATATCCAGTAAAGCATGTGTCATAAGATGGCTTGACCTGTCTGGGTCCACTCTAAATAATCTCTGGTTATTAAATTATCCAAAAGTTAGAATCAATTACTTTGCAATCTGATTCCTCATTTTCAAGATATAAATGCGCAATAGCATCTTTATCTAAACTGAGACTGGTTCCCTCAGTACTTACATTCTATGATTCCCCCAGATAACTAAAAAACAGGATGTACCAAACAAAGACAAGTGTGGGGTCTACTGCACACGAAAGACTGGAACTGAGTCTACACCAGATCTTCCCAAGAGATGAGGTGCATTCTTGTGAAAAAAGCCTGAAGTTATTATTATAAGAAGAAAATTCTTATGGACAAGGGAGTCTAACAAGTTGAAAGCATGAACAGTAAAGAGGGAAGAGATCGGAATGCATGTGCATGGATTTATGTGCGTGCGAGAACAAAAAAACTTCGACCAAATAAAGCTTTCTCTTTTGCATATTGCCTGCCTATCAAAGAGATATTTGTGAAATTTACCTTGTGGTTTGCAATATCTGTTGGTAGATCTACATTCAGGAAACTACCATTTGGATAACTGTGGTTTCTGATCCTTCCGAGTATTGCACCTATTATAGGCAGACAAGCCTCAGCAGCAAGTGTGTAGTCATCAACCTTGCTTTTACCTCCAACCCTGAAAGGCAATACTGAAATCAGGCCTAAGCAACAAAGGTAAGCTTTAGAGATACCAACTTTGTGGCGGTTATATGCAAGGTTGTCCCTGTATTCTGCACAAATGTGTACTTTCTACCGAGCCATTAGAAATCAATTATAATAAAACAATTTGACAACATCGATAAATCAATATTAGAGTATTCCAACAGTACCCTTGGTCAAAATTTTAGCAATATGTTTCCTGCAATGTCTTTGGTACAATCCTTTAAAAGTTTGGACTGCATCCTATTTTTCTAATTTGATATCCTAAACTCCAAACCATGAGAACCTCATGCTGGTAACATGATATACTCAAGTGAACAATAGACATTTCCAAAGTGTGTAGAAAACCATCTTAGCGATTCACATTTGTCCAACAAGTTCATCATAGTAAAATTGCTGGAGACTGAACTTATATGGCAGATTGGTGTATATGCATTCATTCATATTACGAGTCTTTAAAGTTTGGCTCGGTTAGAGAACCAAGAAACAGACAGGTCAATGTTATAAGTTGGACACACAATCCAACCCTACAGATGTCAGCCGCATATTCCTATTTTACAAAATCAAAAGTAAGTAAACATAAATGAGGGTGAAAAAAAAAGAAAATGAGAAGGGACTATTTCTCCTATTTGATCATTGTATAACATGAATAACTAGAAACTAGTATAAATTTGACTGAATTGTTACTTAAGTTCCTAACGAACTAATAAGATGCCACTTTCTCAATTCGCAAGTGTAGATTTACCTTTATATATCGATTTTCCTTCTAATTTTGTTTCTAATTGTTATATCTTTCTCAGATGAACATTCTGTAAACCAATTAAATTGGTTCATCTAGATAACGTGATTCAGCTAAGTCAACTGGATTCTAGCCGTGCCTCCTCTTAAGGGTTGAACAGGCTTAGAATGGTTTGTGGCCCAATTTAAGCAATTGAACAATGCAGCCTCTCATAATCTCTACTCTCTAGTACACATTCTTGCATGAGCTTTGACATGCAAGGACGCAGGAAAATGAGAAAGAGGATGGAAGATTACATGCTCATGCTGGTCATGCTAATGGACATTAGGATGGGAGGTGGAGGTTGCTAACTACATGCTAGTGAGGAAATATTAGCAGACCAAAATTTTGAAACTAAGCCCATGATCGACGCCCAGTAAAGATGAAGTAAATTTCAATATAATGCAGCCAACTCGACTGCTCTTTATAGTTATATTTTAAAGATTTTAATACCTGTTTATACGTGTGGCAAGAGAAATAATGTGGTTAGCAGTAGATGTGCAAAACATCAAGAATTTGCATACCTAAAAATCAATTTGTAGGAAAAAATATCTTCATTGTATTATAAACAAGATTAAGCTCTCATTGGCCAAAAAGAGATTGTTGAAAAACATAAGTCACTAAACTATTCATAAGGAAGAACTTGAGACTGCCCCGAGAAAGGATTACAACAAAGTCTTGGGTTTTCTCCATGAACCAAGCTGTCAATTGAGTAAACATAGAATGTGGAGAACGGTTAGTGGCCCATACCAGTCATATGACATTGAGACAGAAGGAACACCATTAAAGAAGGCCTCACGAGCGCCGGCTACAGTTCCAGAGTAAACTCTGTTATGTAACAAGTAGGTATACATTTATGTCAGCAGGCAATAGCATATTATGCAGTATTACATTGAGACTACAGAGGCACTAGCTACAAAATCACGGAAGTCACAGTAAATCGGATTTAATACCATGCTTGCATCTATTTTGAAACTCAAGTCAAACTCACAATATCTTTCCTGTACTTAAGAATGGAAAATTTCTCAAGTTATAATGTAATCCTGAACTG
Organism: Metrosideros polymorpha var. glaberrima; assembly: GCA_001662345.2. NCBI lineage: Eukaryota > Viridiplantae > Streptophyta > Magnoliopsida > Myrtales > Myrtaceae > Metrosideros > Metrosideros polymorpha. Next base: position 5,624,176 of record BCNH02000002.1, read on the forward strand.
ATCACAATCTAATGATAAATGTCAGACTTAGCATGAGGAAACAAAAAAAGACAATGATAACGTCTGACTTAAATTGCATAGGTCCACGTTAAAAAGAGTCTTTTCTCCTGCCTCCCTCCCAAGACAAGGTACAACAAAAGTATAACCACTTATAAGTCAAGATCCCTCATTAATCTACTAGGACAAGAAATCTCAATATGCTCACTTGAACTTTCTGCTAGTTATTGTTAACAACTATATTTAATGGACATATCGAGCAAATGAATTTTCTTCTTATAAAAAAGTAAAGATGCATAAGTCTAAATTTGTGCTCCCCATATTACAGAGAGTAATAAATTACTCCAAAACCCCTATTTCGACCAACTTGTGGGAGCACCACCTGTGCATTTGCAAAACCATTTCAAAGATGCACCTGGTGAAATTTGTTACATCCACCAAATCCATAAACAACACGGACTTCACTTCATGAGCATTTTTATCAATTCAGGCAAATAGATGCCTTGGCAATCATCTTGTTAGTCTACCTGTACAAAAAATGCACATTAAAGTTTTCAAAGCATATGGTGTTTATTTGGTGGATCCAACAGATCTTAACGAGGAGTGTTCCTACAATGTTTAAAATACGAAGAGTGTCACACAATTTTGTTAAAACAAGGGTTGTGGGAGTAATCTACTATGGTACTCTACTATGGAAATAAATTAATTTCAATTAATGGTGGCTGATTGAGTATTTAGTGGATTTTGAGGCTCTACTACGCAGTTGAGATACCAAAACATATGGAAAGCGTACTCTATGAATAGACCAAAAGAAATGGGTTACTGACGTGTGATAACCACAGTTGCTGCCCTTGTTAATACCACTGAGTACCTGTGCATGTAAGAAGTGACTAAGAAATCAGAAAGCAAAAATTCTACCAGCATAAAGGAATAAAATTGCACAGAAAGGATGGAAAGAAGGGCTCCGCACATTTTGAATTAACACATGTATATTGTTCTGACAGACTAACAAAGATAAAGTCCCATAGAGGGCTCATATAGCTACTGCATTGTCCTAGCATAGAAGAGTTTGACTTTGACACTTTGAAAAGAACAGGGTGACAGAAGGAGAGCAAACAGTTTATGTCTCCAAATAAATCCACAAAAGATGGTAATCATCTATTCTGTTGATTGCCCAAAAGCCAGATATACCAGGTCAGGAATCGAAGAAAAGATTGCATTAGAGATTCCCAAAGAAGTACAATCTGCTGGAGTTCCTGCAAAGCACATAAGAGACGTGAATTGGCTAAGATAACAAAGCAAAACACTTCTTTACACTGTCATAATAAATTAATCTCCTGCTTGACAACTGTGGCATATCCCAACTCATGTGCTTTAGCATACGGAAAGAAATTAGTTGGTTCATGATTAGCCCAAAAAATTACTAGAAAAAGAAGTTACGGGTTAGCAACTCATAAGAGAAAAGGAAGAAAAACAAATATTTCAATGGTCATTGAAGAACCAACAGGACACTTCAACGGAAAAGGCAATTTTAACTATGAGAACAAATTCTAGAAAGTTTAAATAATATCCTGCCTAAGAGGTAAAGATCTTCTAGTCTCGTCTATATTACTTCCTTCTGCAATGAAACTCAGCCTGAAAATTTGGACACGACTTCTGATGAGGAATACAATGATGAAAAGATGGTAGGTTCCTCCCGAAGAAAGGTGTAAAAGCTTCTATTAGACGGACATTCAGGTAGATGGTATGGTCCACATCGACTGCAATATATATATAACTATATACTCAGTGGTCAGTTCACACCATATATCTTCCATTGCCATTTTCAAGAATCACCTTCAAAACGACAAATAATGTTAAGAGTTTTATACAAAACTATCTTTGCTTTAGAGAGTTCAATCATGGGTGGAAAACAATTCTGCAAGAGACTGACCAATCTTTTGAGATAAGAGACAGTCAGGTATTGACTTACGCATGACCGTATCGACATCTAGTTTGCAAGTGATTTTCTCTTTTCTTTTCCTTTGTTTCTGTAAGTTCCTCAAGCATCTTATGAATATTAGAGAATGACCGAAAGTGGAAATGCTGTTCCATCCAATAACATAGGTAAAGGGATAGAAGCTTGAACTAGACAATAAGAAAAGTTTGAAATTAAATATCCACTGAATGGTGACGATATCAAACCAGAGACCGCAAAGGCTTCTGCTCCATCGATATCTACTCGCTTAACAGCTATAGGATGACGCCATGTGATGCTATGACTGACAGCAGACTTTTCCCTGCAACAGTGCAATTCAGGATGAGAAAAGCATTCCATTCCATTAAATCCATGAATCATATAAATTTTAAAGGGACTGCATATAGGAAATAGAAATCATGCCAATAAAAAATAATTTCTGTGGGGTTAGGAAGCTTGCAAGCAAAGGAATGTATATTCTGAAAAATTAACAACACCATCCCCCAACCCCACCACCCCTATACCATCCAATGAATGAAATGTGGACTGCTCTAGATTTGTACCAGTATGTCAACTAGGATCCAGTTCATGCAATGACAGAGCGAAAGAGAATGTTTCATCAGAAACAAACAACTACCAAAGTTTCAAAATCAAGACTTTAGAGAACTAACTTTGACCTTTTGTAGAGTAACTTAGGTCCTCACCATATACCCAACAGTGAAGAAGCATTCACTGAGAGTAGGTTGTCTCTCTCTCTCTCTCTCTCTCTCTCTCTCTCTCTCTCACACACACACACACACACACACACTTGATGGTAATAAAATTCATGCTGCTGAAATCAAGTCTAACTCCGTGGCATTCTTTGACCACCTTGACAGCTTGACATTCAGGAACTCCCCCCTCTCCTCTTCTCTTCATGTATAAGCAAGGTGCTATAGTATCTATATCCCATTTATTAATGATCGAATATTCAGGTCTCAGAGCCCAAACTAGTTCTTAACATGGAGAAAGAATTATAGCCAAACCAGCTCACACAGGTCTAAAATGGGATTGCGATGAGACTTCTATACGCTTAATCTTTCTTCACCAAATACCTCAAACTATTAGGTTCTCGATCCAATTTCTTGAAATCCCAAATACTAGTTATTTGTATGTAAATCTTCATATTCCCTGTTCTTCTATTCCATATGCAAAACATCTTGTCATTCTACATATCTTGGCTTGCACTAATGTTCAAGATAATTATCCAGTCATCTTTCTTTGGGAATTGCACATGGAGGGAATGCTAAAGTACATCCAACATCGCTTTATTACAGAATTGCAATGGGCCTTATGTACATAAAGTCTTCTTCGATCTAATAGTTTAAGTTTTCGGGTTTGACTTTCTAACAATAAAGACCTACCTGTCCATAGATTTAAGCCCTGCTCTGGTGCAGACCCAAACAAGATGGGCTGCCTTGCAAGTACTCTCTGTCTGAAGCATTGAAAGATATCCATATTGTGTGGTTGTTTAGCCTGTGACCATGAGAAAGTACCTTCTTACTCTTAAGCCAGACAAGGTGATCAAAGGTTGGAAGACATATGATATGCTCACTAGGACTTCCATGTGACTACAGACCAATCTTATTAAACAAAAGAATATACACCTGTGTGCTCGGGGATAATATATCGAAGAACTTAGTTTATAAATGATGTGGAGAATAAAGCCAATCACAGAGCAAAAGTCATACGGTAACTTGTGCTTTTTAGAGGGACCTAGTGTGGATCGCACAGATTTTTTAAATTCGAGTGGCTTGGTCTAGTAGACTTGCTCATGCTAGGAATAGAGGAAGACTCATCACTATCTAACCTCCTAAACTATTACCTCTTTCAGTATCAAGAGTGAAAGGATTTGTCCCCACAAAATGTCCAGTGCGAATTGCCATTGAACCGAGGACCGAAGAGTATCTACTGAGAAAAGACAGATAACAAGAGTACAGCTCTACGGAGTATGGACAACCGAAATGGTCTCGGAAGAAATAAAACCAGCAGCTCAAATATACCTTCGCTGATAAGTGTTTCGGATACTCCCAACAACTACATTGGCCAACAAAGAAAAGTGTACCCGTCTCTTGTTCGTTTATTTTTAAAGAGGCGGCCTGATTCTAGGCTGATCAATTTCTTCTTCCTTCATTTCTTGAGTACTAACATATTTTCTCCTCCTCTCATTCGTAAACTACGTATTCAGGCGAATGACACTGGATGTCTATATAGAGATATCCTAGAGATCAACCAAAAGCAGCTTGAAAATCACAAGCTGAACATACTACTGAACTCGAAGAAGACCGAAACAGAGTGGCAGCACACAGACACCCACCCAAGACTCAAACGGACAGTCATACGTCAAATTCCTACGGTCCAATAATCCAGAGCCAAAATCGAGTAGGAGGACCTCCACGCACCAAGCACCGCATCATAGATCGCGTGAGTCAAAGCCTGTGCGATTACTGAAACTTACGAATCGGGAGCGCAAACTCGGACGAGGTATCTGTCGGCGGAGATGAGGGCGCGAACCAGGGCGCGCAGGCCGGGAGCGTCGATGCCGTCGTCGTTGGTGACCAGGACCGTCGGTCTCTGGTCGGAGCTCCGGCCGATAACGCCGTCCATCACAGAGATAGAGGGAGAGCGAGGGGGAAATGGCGTCCGACGAGCTGATCGGTGGACGGCCAGTGCAGGTTCAGAGCGAATGCGAAGCTTCGCAGGCAGTGTTGGTTGACGATGCGATTCGGAGGGATTGATCAACTGGGCGATTCAAAGATTCTTGCAGAGACAGCATCAATCCTTAGGAGGCACCGACCATGCCAGTTAACACAGTCCAACTTTCAACGTTCAATAATAAAGGCATCAGATTCGAAGGCATTTTTTTTTTTTTCAATTACCTTAAAAATCTCAAACCGGTACCTATGATATATTTAGCTAAACTAATTTTCGTCTAATAAAAAATCTCAAATTGGTATTGTATGACACATTTGCCGTCATCAAATTTGAGTGTTGCCGAGGAAAACAAACAAACAGACAAACCGATCTCGAATTGGTATTTCCATTAGCATCTCGTTTGATATCTAGTCAAAATGTACATGTGTCAACACTTGGCAAACGACTGCAAGATAGACCTGATGGGGAGAATGATAGATACGACGTTGAAAATTCAAATATATCGACACGTGTGCATTTAAGTGGAGGGTAGATTTTGGTCCGAGATATAAGTTTGAGATTTTTGGTGAGAGGAAAATAAGCTTGGAGTGAATGTGTCATGGGTACCAATTTAAGATTTTTGACAAGACGAAAATTAATTTTGAGTAAATATGCCTTGATAACAAGATGGGGTTTCTAATGCTACTGACATTTTTTTTTTGTCCTTTACACAAATGCCATGAGAGCTGTATTTTCTTTAAAAAGCCTAATTTTTCATTCCGAAGTACAATGCATTACATGATGAAATAAAAACTCTCTCAACAAGAATTCTTACGTAAAAGAAAATGACTATTCCGATACAAACAAAAGGATAGATGCTCCTGCAAGACAGCTGGTCTTATTGGTCAACGAAATGCTTGATGCTATTGGAAAAGGAGAAGAATTTGGAGAAGCCTGAGGAACCAAGCTTCAACTCAAGTCTCTCAAGTGCCAAAAACATGAGGCAAGAAGCTGATCTTAGTGGTAAGATGTACAAGTAAGTTAGCCCAAGATCTTAGCAATTTCTAGGATTGGGCTGAAAAAACTCCCAATACATATTTGAGGATAGAACATTTAATGAGCTTTTAACAGCGAAAAAGAATGCGATCTTATAAATGGGTTGATGAAATTAAAGATTCGTAATATGTGCTATTTCGACAACTATACTTGTGAATTTCATGAACCTTTTTATAATTATTATACAGTTGTTCAGCAGCTCCTATCAAGGACTGGGCTTGAGATATGTTCCCTGACGAAGAACAGATTGTAGAAGGTTTAGGTGGTGAATTATGCCATCAGGAAAGGATGCACTGAACTCCAAGTGGACACCAGTCGAAAAGCTTCCTTGCTTGAACAAGAGTTGTTGCCCTCAGATAGAATATGTTCCGGCTAGATGATGGAAGAGAATTGAAGCCTTTAAATGAGAACATGGAAGAGAACCTCGCTGTCCTTAAGGTAAACCCTAGAGCAGCTGGAACTGTTGTTGGATTTG
>BCNH02000002.1:5631323-5643075 GCA_001662345.2 Metrosideros polymorpha var. glaberrima
AAAAAAAAGGAAGAGAAAAAAAAATAGAAAATGGAAGAAAGAAAAGAAAAGAAGAAAAAAAAAATAAAAGTAAATGACAAAAATATCCTTCGATCAAGCCCTTTTTTGAGACAATTTGATCACTTCAGGTCCTTATTTGAAACCATATCCACTTCAAGCTCTTATTTGAGACGATTTGGCCACTTCAGACCCTTCTTTGAAACAATAAGGGCACTTCAGGCCCTTAAATGAAACAAAGTCAACTTCAGGCCTTTATTTGAAAAAACGAAAACACTTCAAACCCTAAATTGAAACTTTCCCTATGATATATTTAGCTAAACTAATTTTCGTCTAATAAAAAATCTCAAATTGGTATTGTATGACACATTTGCCTTCATCAAAATTTGAGTGTTGCAAAGGAAAAAAACAAACAGACAAACCGATCTCGAATTTGTATTTCCATTAGCATCCTATTTGATATCTGGTTAAAATGCACATGTGTCAACACTTGGTTGCAAGACAGACCTGATGGGGAGAATGATACATACGACGTTGAAAATTCAAATATATCGACACGCGTGCATTTAAATGGAGGGTAGATTTTGGTCCGAGATATAAATTTGAGATTTTTGGCGAGAGGAAAATAAGCTTGAGGTGAATGTGTTATGGGTACCAATTTACTTACGATTTTTGACAAGATGAAAATTAATTTTGAGTTAATATGCCTTGATAACAAGATGGGATTTCTAATGGTACTGACATTTTTTTTTTTGTCCTTTACACAAATGCCTAACTTACACAAATGCCATGAGGGCTGTATTTTCTTTAGAAAGCCTAAATTTTTCATTCCGAAGCACAATGGATTACATGATGAAATAAAAACTCTCTCAACAAGAATTTTTACGTAAAAGAAAATGACTATTCACGATACAAACAAAAGGATAGATGCTCCTGCAAGAGAGGTGGTCTTGTTGGTCAACGAAATGCTTGATGCTATTGGAAAAGGAGAAGAATTTAGAGAAGCCTGAGGAACCAAGCTTCAACTCAAGCCTCTCAAGTGCAAAAAACATGAGGCAAGAAGCTGATCTTAGTGGTGAGCTATACAAGTAAGTTAGCCCAAGATCTTAGCAATTTCTAGGATTGGGCTGAAAAAGCTCCCAATACATATTTGAGGATAGAACATTTAATGAGCTTTTAACAATGAAAAAGATTGCGATCTTATAAATGGGCTAATGAAATTACAGATTCGTAATATGCGCTATTTCGACAACTATACTTGTGAATTTCATGAACCTTTTTATAACTATTATACAGTTGCTCAACAGTTCCTATCAAGGACTGGGCTTGAGATATGCTCCCTGACGAAGAACTGATTGTAGAAGGTCTAGGTGGTGAATTATGCCATCAGGAAAGTATGCGCTGAACTCCAAGTGGACACCAGTCGAAAAGCTTCCTTGCTTGAACAAGAGTTATTGCTCTCAGATAGAATATGTTCCGGCCAGATGATGGAAGAGAATCGAAGCCTTTAAATGAGAACATGGAAGAGAACCTCGCTGTCCTTAAGGTAAACCCTAGAGCAGCTGGAACTGTTGTTGGATTTGTGAATTGAAAACCCACGGGAAAAAGTACCAAAAAAATCTTAAACCTATTATATTAGTACCAATTCAGTAATAAACCTTTCAATTGGATCAATTAAGTCCTAAACATTTTTACATTTGTACCAATTTAGTTCATCCGGCCAATTTAGACCGGAAATCGCCGACGTGGACAATTTTTAATGTTATTTTAATAATTTTCAAATTTTTTCATTAATATTTTTTTAAAATTTCTCTTTTTTTCTTTTTCCTTTTCTTTCTTCTTCTTCTTTGCATTGGCTAGCGACCGGCAACAGGTGCAGGCGAGGGTCGCCCTCGCCGACTCTAGTGAGGGCTGGACCCTTGTGACCTAGGCAAGGGTCACCCTCGTAGCCTTGGCGAGGGCCATCCTCGCTGGCTCTGGCGAGGGCTGGACCCTCGCGGCCTGGGCGAGGGCCGCCCTTGCTAGATCTGGTGAGGGCACAACCCTCACGGCCTAGGCAAGGGCGACCCTCGCCTATGGCTGGTCACCAGCCATGGGGATGGGCCAAGGCCAAAAAAGAAGAAGAAAGAAAGAAAAAAAAAAGTGGGGGGAGAAAAAAAAAGGAAAAAAGAGAAAAATGTTATAAAAAATTTGAAAATTATTAAAATAATGTTAAAAATTGTCCACTTCAGTAATTTCCGGTTTAAATTGGCCTGATGGACTAAATTGATACCAATGTGAAAAGGTTTAGGACTAAATTGGTTCAATTGAATGGTTTTGGACTAAATTAGTATAAATGCAATAGGTTTATGACTTTTTTGGTACTTTTCCCAAAACCCATGAGGCCGATGCTTGTCCACAAAAGCATCGGCAAAAGGAAAACCTACTGAGAATATTTATCAAAGATGAAGGCCTTTATAACAAGGCCTTTACAACGAACCCGCTTGTGAACCTATAGACGAGTAGGAACTCGAAAATTTAAAGTCTGAGGCTGGATCTATCTATGAAGTCTTCTCGGAGTAAGAGAGACGAAAAGGATTCAAATATGTGGATTGAACAATTATTCCTAATGAACACCAGTCCCTTTGAGTCGACGTCCAGGTGTTAGAAGAAAAGTTCTATTATGACGATCTCCAAAATCAACTTTGAAATGGAGGTTGTCTAATGTAGATATTAGGACAATTCATGAAGTAGCTAGGAAGTGATTCTGACAAATCTTAACAAATTAAAGTGGAATTGAAAAGCTATGATTAGTAACTAGTGAAGAACAAATTTTGATGAGAGATTATGCCGTATTAAAGGTAGGCGTGTATGCAATATACTATTAACAATAAAGAGTATAGGCATAGAAAACTTTGCATACAAAGCTTATAGTAGTTCGGCTTAGATCAAGCACGTGTCTACTCTCCACGCTAACAGCCTACTAGCTGGATTTCACTATCAAATGAATCAATAAGAAGTTACAGTGTTTGTACTATCTCTCTCATGATCTTAGAGTTTTTGAACTAACACCTCTTGATGATTTCTATGTATAAGCTCTTAATGACAAGTGTATGAAACTAGACTTTCTAGTACTTTGGAATTTATGATTTGTACTTTTTCATTTTAGCTTCAAAACTTTCTTTTATACTCCTCTACTTTCAAATTAGTCATTAGACAGCCTTCAGAGAATAGTTCTTCGGACATCTCGTTAAATCAGCACATTCCTTAAAGAGGCTAGGTAGCCGTTGTAGAAGAGATTGAATCTTCTTTGATTCTGTCACCTATACAATCAAAATCTGGATTTCCATAAGTTGAGTTCCTAGTAAGGTAAATATATCTTGCCAATTAAGAGGATATCTGATCAATTAGAGATTGATTTGCATTTGATTTTCGTGACAAATCAATCTACAGATTTGATCATAGATCAATAATTAACAAAGTGGAATTTCAAGCCAGATCCCTAGCTATCGCATGTATGTAATATGATGCTGAAAATCAAGTCCGAAGAATCTTAGGTATCATATGTTGCGTCCAAAGGATCTCTTCAGACGTTGTCTTCAAATGTTAATAACAAAGGTCTGAATACCTCTGAGTTTGAGAAAGTCTTTTGCGTTGATTATCTAAAAGTCCAATAACTTGACAATATCCTTTGTACAAGTTGAGATAAACCCTTCATAATACTCTAGCGATGTCCATTATACATGCGGACCAAGACTTCAGACGTAGCATCCAGAGTTTGATAACTGAATAAGATTTCCTTAAATATATCACCTGAAAAAATAAGCTCATTAGTATGCCTTCAGTCCAGTAGAATGTTTTGTCAATCCTCAAAATTTATTAAGAAGATTCCACAACAATTCATAAATCATTTAGATTGAGCTTTGAACCAGTCATAGATGTCTCCCGATTGGAGTCGGCGATTCAAGTGTTGGGTACCTAACCTGCAAGCCTAGATGTACCATTGCTAAGAGTGCGTATGGTAATGTTTATGTTTCGTAGAATAATTTTTGAGCAAAAATGATTTTTTCTAATTTTGTTCCCGATAAGAGTTTTTAAGCAGAAAATTGCGTTTGGTAACTATACAAAATTTATATTCTCAAAATAGAAAAAGAACAGAAATAAGTTTGGTATGGCCCAAAAAAAATTCTATTCCCAAATTTTCTCATTTAGTTATAATAATACCAATAGAGGTGGTGGCGGTGGTGTGGTGGCCAGAGGCAAGCGCCAACCGTCGTTGGGCGATGGTGGCATAGGTAGCGGTGGAAAAAGTGGCAAGAAAGAGTGAGAATGAAAAAAACAAGTTGATTCATTTTCTTTTCTTTTTTGTTCTCGGGAACAAAAATCAACTTTTTTTTATTATTCTTTCTGTTCCAAATCTGTTTTCGAGAATAGAAATAGTTCCCGAAAATAAAAAGTTACCAAATAGATTTTTATTCTAAATATGTTTCCGAGAACAAAAGAATCAAGAATCAGAGAATTTGGAGTATTACCAAACATACCCTAAATCTCTCAAAGATTAGAAAAATAAGAGAGAACGAGAGGTACCTCCAATTATATAACACGTAGGGTTGATCTAGATAGAACTAGTACCCCAATTTCATCATCCTGCAAAAGCGCGTGCATTTAGTGGAAAGATTGATCTCTGTAGGACCTATTCGTCTATGTACGAAGAAGGACACAAACAACGAAAACAGGCTGTGGTCTGGTAAGGTTTCCTTCGGAGAATCGAAAGCAAAGCGCTCTGCTGGGATCGAGAATTTCAATGGCAAGTATCTCCTCCCTTGGATCGCGAATGATATTTCAATCAAGTCTGTGTAGAGGGGCTCCTTCCCTTCTTTCACTGTTGCATAAGAAATAGAGATCAATCCTCTTTGAGGACCACATATTGTAAGAGTCTTTAAACGGTTGAAAATGTGAGATTTTGTGATATTACTACCAACTTTTATAATAGCTCAAGCTATTAGATGAAAGCTTGATTTAATATTTAATTGTTTTAATAGAAGACATCAGCAATAACTCACTCTGGATTTGATAGTCTTGCCATTGCAGCCGTACTAGATTCAAGATGGAGAGATTTCGGAGATCAGTTGATATCATGAGTACAAGCTAAGCCAGGACATGGACTAGTTTGGTTCCAAGCCTCATTAGAATCATTTGATGGTTTTGAACGATGGTCGTCGTTCGGGGAATTCTAAAACATTGAGAATCCTTCAACATGCACTCGAGCCGAATCTTTGGCGAACTATATTAGGATAATTTACAAATTGATCCATACCACAAATCCTGGAGCGAGGAACTTATTAGAAAAACGGAATTATTCAAATAAGATTCGCGCAATTATAGACGATTCATAGGCTAGAAGTTAATCGTTTTGATTGTACATGGCACACGAGTTGGGACTATGGTAGAACCTATTGGAAAATCTAGCATCTCCAACAAAGGGGAGGAAGAATAACCCCTAATGTTAGGATAACCATCTAGATCCTCTAGACTCGAAAGATCGCATTCTGCTAAGGAATTTAGGAATTCCGAACCTCTTACACTATCACCCAGTAAGTCAATTTGGGAAGGGGTTGCATCTCGAAGATCTATAAGCTCAAGAACTTCAGAAAGAAGGATTGTAGCATATAGCAAATTGAGGAAAAGTTACTAGAAAAAGTTCTAAATGTATTGTACGGATGCCAATTCAGTCTTAAATATTTTAATTTGATCAATTTAATCATAAATCTTTTGATAATTTGTCGATGCAGTCTTTCCGACTAATTTTAAACTGTGAAGAAACGGGTCGATAAAGTACACATAATCCTCAGACAAAAAAAAAAAAGTATACATAATACGAGTTTTAATAAACATAAAAGTAAATTAAACAAGTTAACCGATTATTCACTGCATTTTCTCCTTGTTAGGTAACCTTCAGTGCTTTCATTTTCTGTAGCTTAACCTAATAATAAGTCAACATCTGAGTCAGATTAGAAGCCCACAAGCACTTTTTTGGGCCATTGAAGCCCATACGCACTTAGACTCTTGAGATCTAACAAACTAGTACGTCCTTATATTTCATTCACTAAATTAATTGTTATGATTCGTAATTCATTGGACGGATTTATTGAGTCACGAGAATTACTTTTAGTGTCCTATTTGTTCGGCGGAAAGGTGATCATCACAAAACATATTTCTCATTTTTGGCATTTGAATCTCTTAGGAAAACGAGTCGACAGAAAATATTTTTTAAAATTAATGGAAAATTTATATTTGAATTTAGGAAATTGACTCATTGCTTTAAAACCCGAAAATCAAATTTCAAAGTTTGACTCGGCCACCACCACTACAAGAATATCTCGTCGGTTGAGCCCAGGTGCCCAGCTAACCGAACTGGGACCCTGGCATCCAGATCTGGGTCCTGGCCGCTTGGTCCGGGGACCCCGGCGGCCAGACATGGACCCGGCCCAGTAGCTAAAGAAATGGACGTGGTTGGAGCAGGTGAAGTTTGAGGAGCCCATGGGCTAATTCAGGCCCATGATCGTGAGGATCATGAATTGTACCCATCAATCAGTGTATAAAGATTAGCTTAGGAGCGTCACTTGCAACATGCAACCAGACCTACTCAAGCAGAGTCGATCAATCAAAGCTTGAGTGTGTTATTCTTTTATGTCATAGAACACAGGACCAAAAAAAAAGCACAATCTAAGACTTGAACTCAAGTTCATTCGAAAAAATGGAATAGAAACAACAGGAATGTCATAACTTTCGTATGGCATTTATTTAAAGGTGATAACTTTTTTTTTTTGCTCACTCAAGTGCCACAAATTTGAAAAATCGATCACTCAAGTACTATCGGCGATTTGCCTAGTCGGAAATCCGATGTGGGTATCGGAAAATTTGACGTGAATGTCAAAAAATCTTATGTGGATAATTTTGGTGATACTTTACTTTTCTCCATTGGAGATATTAACTTTATTGACATCTTCTATTGCTAGATTTGGAAATAATGCTAAAGCGTTGTCAAATCAATCCAGGCTGAGCTTGTTCAGATGAATTTCACAAAAATGTGAAGCAAGAGTTTCTTGGCCAGCTTTAGCTGCAAGGTTTGGTTTGGTCTTCAATTTTCTTGCTCAGACTTTCTATTTCAGAGCCTTAATCCCCTTTCTCTTTCTAGGGTTTATTCGCTACTCAACCCAACAGGCATGATAATATGAAGAAAATCACCCATTGTATGTGAAGGTTTTCTTGAAAAACAAGGAGAGATGATCATCAATAATAGCAAGTAAATTTTCAATAGGGTTGGAGAATCGCATGCATTGACATTTTGATTGCTTGCTTCACATGGTCAATCCTCCCGTCAAACCATAAACAATCCCCGTCTTCAATGCAAATGCCCAAGAAGTAATGTCTTAAAGAGAAGTTGATGTCAACGACCATGTATCGACTATCTAGTAAAGGTTGGCTAGAGAGAATCAAGATCAAATGAATGTCATAAAAGTGAAAGTTGAACCGAGAAAGGATTAGAACACGTTGTTTGCGCGCAGCCGTGATCGATGAGCGTCGGCTTTCAAAGATGGTAAATAGAAGAGCATTGAGTTCTGTTGTCTTCTGTAAATGAACCGGAAGTAAGTAGATTGGGGGAGCAAATTAGGTAAGAGCAGCTACTGCAATCAGAACAACATGCTAAATACTCCGACTCGGTAGTCGGCGTATTGCGAACTCGGGGTTTAAGTTCGCGATCCGACCCTCGCAGGTGTATGGAGTTGTGAACCCTAGAATAACACCTAGCGAAGGAAAGAACATAATATAAAGTGCATGGTGATTCCTCCTTGTCTTTTGGGCTTCCAATTCGTTAGACGAGTTTCAAATTGTGATAAGAAAGGAGCAAAAGGCAATGTTTTTCAAAAGGAGAAAAGGACACATGCAAATTGGACCAGAACGTACAGCCTTGGCTGTCAACGACGAAAACAAGAGAGGGGGCTTCCTAAGATTGCAATCCACCTTCCTTGTCCTAATGGCACATCTGTCATGGCGTTCCACCATTTTTGGCTTTTTTTTCACAGTAATTCTGTTGGGACTTCTCCCATAATTCGGAACTTCCAAATATTTACATTTTTCTCAAAACAATTATATGTAGGGATGAGCGATTTCAAAATCGATTCAGGTTTCATTTGAAATCTGGAACCTATCGGTTGGAACTAGTTCTCCAATTTTTTGGAACCTGGAACATATCTTGTATACCTTGAAACCTATAACCTACCATGTCACAGGTTCCAAAGTTGATTCCAAATTCTACTAAGATTTTATCTATATTTTGAACTGAACATTGCAGCGAATCATCACCTCTAATGAGTAATGACCACAATTTGTTGCTACAGTCCACTGATTACAACTCATATTTAGATACATAAATAATATAAAACATTACTAAAGTAAAATCTTAGTCATAGATATCTTCGAAAATGAAAGCTCAAATTAGTGGTTTTAAATTACAGACTTATAACGGACATCATGGAATACCACATAATTGCATGAAGACATAATATAAGAAAAACATAAAAACTTGTTTCAGGTTTTACTTGGAACTTGAAACCTATCCGTCGGAACCAGTTTCTTAATTTTTGGAACCTGAAATCTACCACGCATATCCTAGAACCTGGAATCGGACCAGTTCCCTAGAACCGTGCTCACCCCTAATTTACTGTGTTATTATTTGAATTAATGAGTTTGTGGATTAAGAATTTGTAAAATGTTAATGTGTCCCCTCCATATTAATGAATTTAGAACTCTCGAAATTCTCTGTAGTCACCGTTTCACTTAAATGCCACCCCATAAACGATTTGATTCATTTATGAGTGAATATAACATACACTGTCGGTGCATTTCGTTATCATTTGAGACTCAAAATAATGATGAATAAGGCCATTTATTTAAATTTTACTTATATCCACGATGCATGTTTTATTTTTTGCTTCATTTAGAGCTCTTTGGAAGCATATAGACAAATGCCTGGTGAAAGCCACTCTTTCTAGGAAGAAGGCTTCCCTTGTCTATGGTGGGGTGTAATGATTACACCTGTGAAAAATCCTATTCTTGGATTTTAACTTCAATGGAGGCCGGCATAAGTAATTATTGAAAAATTCAAGGACTTAGATTAAATCTGAAAAAGATTGTGGACCAATAACTTTGAGAATGGATATTCCTTGTCCTTGAGAATGAAACCCTCACATTCTTCTCTAGACTTATCCAGTTATCCTATAACGATTTCGGATTTGTCATAAGCCCATGTAGCTATGCTATGGAAGATTCTCTAATTAGATTTCTAAACTTTCTAAACTTTGCGTCCAATTTAATGTTTATTTATTTGCACATTTTTTTCCTCATCTTATCCTCTCATTCTTCAACTTATGGGATTTGTGCTAACTCTCTTTCCCATGTACCTTCCTCTGCGTACTATGTCAAAATTGGTACCCAGTACTATCTTCATTGAAATGAAATTTCGAAGT
This sequence comes from Metrosideros polymorpha var. glaberrima, assembly GCA_001662345.2. Taxonomy (NCBI): domain Eukaryota; kingdom Viridiplantae; phylum Streptophyta; class Magnoliopsida; order Myrtales; family Myrtaceae; genus Metrosideros; species Metrosideros polymorpha. The sequence goes on from BCNH02000002.1 coordinate 5,640,830, forward strand.
ATAAAATTTAATGGTTGATGTTAGATGAACTTTTCTCGTTGACTACTAGGGAGGCGGCATCTACCCTAATCATTGATTCGAACATTGAATTAATTCACGCGTAGTAATATTGTCGTCATTTGGATATCAATTTTGATACTTCTATTCATGATGAGATCGGTAAATCTGACTGCCCTTGAGGATCATAGACTTGTCTAGGGCCACAAGCTTGTCCTTGGACAGTTCAAGAACCCGAAACCTACAAAATAGGAAGGGTTTGCTTGGAATGACCTTTTTTTATTTTTATTTTTGTCTTTTTGATATTTTGCTTTATAGAATATGAAATTTCACTTTTTTTTAATGTTGAATATCCCAATTTTTAATAAATGTAGTCATTTAAGGTTGTAAATGTTTTTTCATGACTCTTTAGAGCTACAATTGTTTCATTTTCGGATTTGAAGGGAAAATTGTTCCAATCAAGAGGTCAGTAGGAAAGAGATACAAGCCCCCATTGCAAAGGCTCTAAAATTGGGAAAATTGTAAAAAAAATTCTAAACCTATTACACTTTTGCCAATTTAGTCATAAATCTTTCAATTTACCTATTTAGTCCTAAACCTTTTTATGATTTGCCAATTCTATCCTAAATCTTTCAATTTTGCCAATTCAATCCTAAACCTTTTTATGATCTGTTGAATCAGTCCTAAATGGTTTAGGACTGAATCGACAAATCATTGAAAGGTTTAGGATTGAATCGGCAAAAGTGTAATAAGTTTATGATTTTTTTAAACATTTTTTCCCTCTGAAATTTCGAGCTCTTCATGTCGGTCTAATGCAGCGCATTAGCCCCGCCATTGCCAAGGCTCAAGACTACCCTTTCTCCACACCCCCTAAGATTTTCTTTTGTTTCTTTTGTTTTCTAGAAAATAAATCTTGTACCTAACTTTTAAGATAAATAAAATGTTCAAGCTTTTGTATTTCGTTTTTTTTTAATTAAATTAGATTTAGATTAATATAAGTATGATTATCAATAGATAAATTAAGATCATTTCTAGATATCCTTATGAAATCACTTAGACTTAAAATAATAGCAATCTTGGCCTGATACAACTCTAAATTATTTTATACTTTTACTATAGAAGAGATAATAAGCCAAATATATACTTAAAGGGAAACTATCATTAATATCTATAAGAACAATTTTTTTTAAGTAATAAAAAGATAGCATTTTTTTATTTCAGAAATGGATTGAAATGAAATGATATTCCAAAATCTGGGTAATAGTATAATTATGAAAACTTGTGAATAGCATCAAAAGACTAATTTGACTTTGTTATGAAAAGTTGATGGATTAGATTGAACAAATTGAAAGTTTAGGTACTAGATGACACATTTCGCAATAACATAGGGACTAGATTGCACATTTAGTAGTAATTAAGGGTCTTGTGGTGATTTTCTCTCTTATTTGATCAAACAAATGAACCATATTAAACATTTATGAATAGTTTAAAAAGACCACTCCAAATGAATTAAAGTTCGAAGATCAAAATTTATATACTATTAGTATCATTTTCCTTTTAGAATATTAGTTTGGCAACTCTTGATAGAGCTCCTTTTAAGAAAACACCAAATTACTCCTCTTTGCAAATCATGGTGCCCAAAAACTCTCCCACAAACTTTTAACCTTTGTCGTCCGCGTATCATCATCTCTCCTACATGGCTATCGACCCCCTCTTTGGTGCAGCCGTCAACCCTCTCCTTGCCGCTCGATCTAAATTTGGCCACCATCGCCGCGAGCTCAAAAGCTCAAAAGCTCAAGTGACCACGGCCACTAATTTAGATCTAGCACGGCCAGCTCGAAGGTCGCAACTCTTTACAAACCTAATTCAAGTTTTATGGCACAAGTAAAAATTCACCTCCCGAAAGCCCCTAATATTTCTTTCGCTCTACAAATCAATCAAAGTGAAAGTATAAATAAACATTTTTTCAAAAGTGTCCATATGGAATTAATGTTCAAGCAAATAGCGATGTATCGATATGATTATTTCCGAAAACATTTAAAATGCATAACCTTATTAGCATAGCACGGTCGAAGTTAGCCAAAATGGTAACGGCGGATGCTAGCAGAAATTAAAATTTATATTTGAACAAAACAAAAAGGAAATATCGAGAACATTAAGAAAATAAAAAACAGTGTTTTAAATAAAAACAAATTTCGAGACCTCGAGGACGACAATTCGGGGCGTTCCTGTAAATAACTGACATCGAA
>BCNH02000002.1:5672634-5684236 GCA_001662345.2 Metrosideros polymorpha var. glaberrima
AGATAACTTTCATTTGGGATGGTATCAATTTCATTGATTTTCAGATCCGAAATTCATCAGAAAATACCAAAAAATATTCATGTGCATGTCATATTTGATACATCATCTAGTCCAGATTCATTTATTATCATGTTTTGGTGCATTTCATGTAATATCTAGTCTAGATTCATTTAGTATCATGTTTAGGTGCATTTCATGTAATATCTAGTCTAGATTCATTTAGTATCATGTTTAGGTGCATTCATGTAATATTATGTCCGAATTCATTTAATGTCATGTTTAGATTCAATCGCCATTTTTTTTAGACACATCCATTAGTATAAATATCTAGGATCATGCACTAATTTAATTTAGTAACTTATGATTATTAAATGCATGACATATGATTTAATTGCATGACATTTTTGCCCGTCATTTAGAAAGGTAAGTTTAGGATCCTTATTGCATGTCATATATGATAAAACTTTAATGCATGTCATTAGATTATGTCTTGCATGCCATGTGAGGGTAGTGGTCATTCCTCATGTTATTTGTATTTTAGTATAGTTGCATTGCATTCTCATTAACCAAGTGAAAACCCCAAAAGATAATTGCATTAGTCTAGGTCTTACGCTTGGGAGATAAGCATTAGGGATTAGGCTGAAGCGTCCAGGTATGTTTACGCTACCCTTGTCTTGCAATTTATTTAATGTTTCGATTATTTGGTGTTAAATAATGTTTGCGCACTCGCATGAATACCTCACATGTCAAAACTTTTGTTTAAATTAACCCAAAGATGCTTGCTCAAATGTTTTCTTAAATAAAAAAACGGTACCGAAAGGGCGTTAGAGTAATCTAGTGTAACCAAGTCCCCGAACTCATAATCTCTGGTTCAAAGGAATAGAGTATTTCTCTCGATACTTTATTTAGGTGTCTAATCAACCTACTGTAAACTGATTAGTGGCGATTCCAAAGTTAAATAATTTGCATGTTAATTATTTGAACTTAAGTCACAATTTGGTAGAGCTTGGGAGAGCTCGAGCTAGGTTAGTTAATTTATTAATTGACTTAGTAATCCATTAGCCTAGATTTAACGAAGTTTAGGTTGCGACAAAGGTGCAATAGAGCATTGAGTAGAAGCCGCGTCATCAATTTCTGATCGAAATTGGTCGAATAAACTAAATTGATAAATTGTTAAATTGTTTAGGACTAAATTGACTAAATTAAAAGGTTAATGACTGAATTGACACAAGTACAATTAATGAAAAAATTACAAAAGAAGTTTTGAACCTATTGCAATTATGCCAATTCAGTAATAAACCTTTTAATTTGATAAATTTAGCCTTAAACCTTTTGACAATTTGTCAATTCAATCAATCCAGCCAATTTTGGCTAAAAATTGATGATCTAAACATCGATTATCCTACATGGCACAATTAGCATTGACATTTTTGAATTTTTTTTTGAATTTTTTTAAGGGGCTGCCGGCCTTTGGGCGAGGGTGTGAAAGCCCTTGTCGGCCACTAGTGAGGATCGTGACCCCTTAGGCGAGGGCTCACGACCCTCGTTCACAGTTGGGTGAGGGCTTGTGGGACCTTGTCGACGGCGTGCGAGTGCCACGAGCCCTCATGCTAGCGAGGGCTCGCAGGACCTTGCCCAGTGGTCGATGGCCCCCTGCCAGCCCTAAAAAAAATTAAAAGAAAAGAATTTTAAAAAATTTAGAAAATTTAAAAAAATGAAAATTTAAAAGAAAAATTCATATTAGTCTCGGCCATGCCACGTAAGATGGTTGACATTTACGTCATCACTTTCTAGTCAAAATTGGTCTGATGGATTAGATTGGTAAATTGTGAAAAATTTTTACACAATTATAATAAGTTTAGGACTCTTTTGGTAATTTTCCCTTAGGTTTATAACTTTTTTGGTTGATTTTCTCAAAGGACATAATCCAAATTTTACCGAGGTCGAAGCTTCTCTTCCAGAAGTTGACATGTACTTTGTTCGACCTGCCTGCCCGCATTAAACAAGTAGTTCGCTTCTTTTCTGTTCAACAGGATATAAAAAAAAAAGACTTTCTCATGTTGAGTTTGAAAGCTTGTTTGCGAGATATCAACTAAGTCATTGAATGAATTCATTTTCCATTCTTAAAGTAACTTATGCTTACTCGAATGCCAGCCAAATTTCCTAAGAAAAATCCAACTTTAGGTCTAGTCTCAAATCTACTATAATCTTTTTTTTGTCTCAGAAAAAACCCTAAACTTTAGGTCAAGTCTCAAATCTGCCCCAAACCATTTTTTTGTCTTGGAAAAAATCCCAAACTTTAGGTCAAGTCTCAAATTTGTCATGAACTTTTCTTTTGTTTTAGAAAAAACCTCAAACTTTAAGTCCAGTCTCAAATCTGCCCCGGATTTTGTTTTGTAAAAAAAAAATCACAATATTTCAATCAATTCTCAAATCTATTCCTTAATCCAATTCCAATTTGGCACGACACTTCCACGCCGATAAAATCCACATTAACAAAGTAACGAGTTTTTTTTTTTTACAAAGAAAAGTTTGAGTAAATTTTGGACTAAACCTAAAGTTTTGGGTTCTTTTTGGACCAAAAAAGTTGTATTTGTTATCGTCTCTAACTTTCATATCCCAGAACGGTTTAGTTTAGAGAATTTGAACAATTTTTATTAGGTGGATTTGTTATCGATGTGAATTTGTTATCGAAGTGAAAATGCCACATCGGTCGTACCTATCGCCCCATTACTTTGCTGATGTGGATTTTTTATTGACGTAAAAGTGTCGTGCCAAGTTGAGATTGGATTATGGGAGTAGCTTTGAGAATTGATTGAAATTTGGTAATTTTTTTTTTTACAAAATAAAATTCGGGACAGATTTGAGACTGAACTTAAAGTTTGAAGTTTTTTCTAAGACGAAAAAAAAGTTCAAGGCAGATTTGGGACTAAATCTAAAATTTGAGGTTTTTTTTCTGAAACAAAGAAAAGTTCGGGATAGATTTAAGACTTAATTTAAAGTTGAGGGTTTTTTTTTTATGAAATTTGGCGGGCCATATTCCAACTCATTAAATTCGTACCTCACTTCCTTTATATGCCATTATTGGTTGGTCCATGTTGCTTTTTCATGTAATTAGTTTTTACATTAAATTTGGACAAAGTCCTCCAGATCTCGAAATCAGATATTTTAATCCCAAAATGCCCTCCATTTATTAATATATATATATAAGATCTCCTTCGCTCCATTATGGTGGTGCAGCGACCATAAACTCTCAACCTCTCCTCCTCCTCCTCCTCCTCCTCTTCTTCTTCTTCGTCAAGGTACAAGAGAGCTTTGAGTTTAATCATTACTTGTTATTCACATAAGAATTATCTCTGCGGTAGTCGAAGTACGAGATGGCGGGGGGAGGCTTTGCAGTGGCAGCGCCAGGGGCGAGCCAGTTCGAGGCGAAGATAACGCCGATTGTCATCATCTCCTGCATAATGGCCGCGACTGGCGGCCTCATGTTCGGCTACGATGTCGGCGTTTCAGGTATGTTCGCTCGTTCGTTCGTTCATCAAACAGCCAAACGACAACCTCCGTGCACGTAGAGAAGTTCATGTTCAAGCGCTGCGATTGTTTGTCCCGTGACGTTTCGGGTCGGTCCGGTTCCATCCTTCGAAAACGAAGTTATCTGCACGGAGACTTCATGAGTTTGAGAGAAACAGAGAGAGTTCATTAGGTTTGTTGTACTGGCCACCGGTCTCTTCCAACCACTTCCGCACTCAACGATGGAAAAAATTAGAATTAGAATTAGAATTCATTAATTTTAATTTTCTCATAATTATTTAACTTTTGTACGTTAATTTTAATCGATAAATTAGTGAAAAACTTGTCTTTTTGAGGGGCGAATATTATAATTTCTCATCATTAGTTTACTTGTCTTTTCATTTTACTTATGTACACAGGTGGAGTCACATCGATGCCTGATTTCCTGAAGAAATTCTTCCCGGCGGTGTACCGGAGGACCCAAGAACCGGGGCTCGACAGCAACTACTGCAAGTACGACAACCAGGGGCTCCAGCTGTTCACGTCGTCGCTGTACCTCGCCGGGCTGACCGCAACGTTCTTTGCGTCCTACACGACGAGGCAGCTCGGGAGGAGGCTCACCATGCTCATTGCTGGGATCTTCTTCATCCTCGGGGTCGTGTTCAACACCGCCGCCCAAGACCTAGCCATGCTCATCGTCGGACGGATCCTGCTCGGGTGTGGCGTCGGCTTCGCCAATCAGGTAATCCGTCCAAACATTTACATATTCACGCACAAAAAGATTGTAATTATGATATTTAGCTTGTGCGTTGCGATTGTGTCTTGAAATGTGATCCAGAAAGGGCGTAGGACGATTTATTCATAAGGACAAGTAGTCTTCTCACTAAGGAAGAACATAAGGTGATATTTGACCATCAGGTAAGAAAATGGCTTTCTGTCTTTTAGGAGATACTATAGAAAAGAAGAAGAAGAAAAACATGCCCTAGCACATCAAAATGATTTTCCTTTACATCAGCATATGATTTTTGGGCCATGATAACATGAAGTACATCAATTATTTCATTTCTTTTCTTAATTTGGCTTGGAAATAAAGTTGTTAGTTTCTAACTTCATATAAATAATTTTTTTCAGCAGCTTTCTAAATTATCGAAAATCAAACGAGGTTACATTACTGGCTTCTTATTAATCGTTTGATCTAATTACTTATTTTACAATTAAGCATCCACCCTCCTCGAAATTCCGATCATCCTTTTTAAATAAAAGATTATAAAAAGATTTGAACACAGAAAATGTGATTTAACATTTAAGTATTATAACGAATACCGTAATCCCGATTAATAGTTTTCTTTAAATTTCATCCACCAATAATTTCATAAAGATAGAGATATATTCTGTTACTTGGCAGCTTTTCCATGTGATTGGGACATTTCATTTTAATTTTTTTCTGGTCGATGGTCCAGAGGGAACATCATATTCGACATCGACTATCTTGGAGTCATCCAGATAATGCCGACAACATGCCATTAAAATATCTTTTTTGCATCATTTCGCCTTGTTGTGACAAGTCCTTATAGTCCTTTTGTTTCGAAATAACGTGGTTCTGTGAAACTTCTTCGTGTGTTCCTTCTTTCGAATCCAATCCAATATTTTATACCTTTTTTTTAATTATTATTATTATTTTATCTTATCATCTTTTCACTTGACTTAAAATTCAAAATTCAATTCAACCACACGCGAAGAATCTCATCTCCTACTTCTAAGAAATAATTGCTTAATCTAGCGCGCGATGTGAGTCGAAAACAAATATTAATTATTTAATCTAGCCAAAAAATCAATGTGGCGAGTTCCAATTAGACCACATAATGCGATTCGCATGAATTTGGAGTTAGAACATAAACATCAAAGACCATACTTAGCCTAGCTAATACTTTTTCTTTTTTTTTTTAATGAAAAAGGATTGGAGTTGAATACGAAAATTACCGTCGAAAACTTACTATCCTTATTTTATTACCTTAGTGAAGCGAACCTAGTATCAAAGCGCTTATCGATTCCAAGATAAGCAAGAGAGTTAGCAGGATAATTTTTTTCTCAAAATTTATGTTGAAAGCTCAACAAGTTTCTTTGATATCTTTACACAAAGTAGGGCCAACATCACCAATTAGGAGATCTCGATTAAGAAGATCAACGACAACCTCAGAGTTAATTTCAATGATGATCCCGTGAAAACTAAATTGTTTTGTGAAGTTGAATCTCAATCACAGTTCCGTGAAAAGCGATTTTCCCCATTTCGGATTTATCAAGTCCTACCATACAAATATTGGTGTTATTCCCGAGATTTGCGATTATTTTGAGTAAGATGGATTTTCCAATTCTTTGCTTGAATTCTTGTACTTACAAAACATGTGCATGCAATAATGTTTTCAGGCGGTGCCATTGTTTCTATCGGAGATCGCACCGACGAGGATCCGAGGAGGGCTCAACATATTGTTCCAGCTCAACGTCACCATCGGCATCCTCTTCGCAAATCTCGTCAACTACGGCACTGCTAAGTAAGTCAAATGATCCTATAATCGCTAATTAATTATTTTTACTCTCAAATTTTAATTTATTTATTTTTCTTCTGTGTTACACCTGTTGATTCTGTGAAAGAGCCCCCCCCGCGCCCATTTTTAAATCGAGTTTTTTAATCTTTTTTTTAAGTGTGAATAAAAGTGCACCGTTCAACTCATCTTTGCTAAGATGCTGAAATTAATAGGAGGTTGACACACTGCTGAGTGTGTCTACCCAACGGAACAAGCAACCTAAATAATAATAATAATTTAAGTGCTGAATTATTAGTGCTAAAGATGAAAACAAAATATTTGGAAAAAGCTAAATATCGAGTATCGTTTCATAATTTTTTTTTTTTCTTGCCGACTATAGAATTGTGAATATTATTGGTAAGTTTTGGCTTTTATCAATACAACAGCGAGATTCTATGATGTTTCTGTTAAATGAATTAACTAAATCCATCCTTCCTTGGCTAATTAATTGATTTCTTGATTTAGTTAAATCAAGTCAAAAGCAATTGTAATTCCTGAAGGTGTGGACTTGTTAGTGGGTCAATTTTTAGGGCCGTTGGCACTAATGGGTTTTTATTTTTATTTTTATTGGGCCTAATAAATTTTGTCTTCGTGTCTTTACATTTAGTGGGTTCGACTCATTTAAATGGACTCTTTTTCTTTATAAGCCATTGACCAAGAACACCTTAAGGCAGAAGTAGCATGGTTAACATCACTCCTTGTGGTCGTCGTAGTCATCATTACTACCAGTATTATTTCCTTAATTAATTTTCATCAATTCTTACTACAAAGATGACGATATTTACTATAAGGTGAAATGTGAACCCAATTACCAATAGGTGGATAACTCTATTTTTGCCAATTACCGATTAATCGCACTGAACTCTAGCATGATACACAAGTTTAGTGTAATACTCCGACACACGTTTGCTCCTGATGACTTGTTCTTCTCTGCTTCTTGATTTGATGCGAGACATTTCTGAGTTGATATCTAAATCAAATCGAACTTCTCATCGTTCCATTTCATCAATTCGATACGATTCGGTTTCATTGTCGTAACATGACTGCGAAAACTGTGAGATAGGATCAAAGGGGGATGGGGTTGGAGGCTGTCCCTGGGGTTGGCGGGCATTCCGGCCGGTCTCCTAACGCTAGGGGCTCTCATGGTGGTCGAAACTCCCAACAGTCTCATCGAGCGCGGCCGCCACGAAGAAGGCAAAGCAGTACTCCGAAAGATAAGAGGGACCGACAACATCGAGCCCGAGTACTTGGAGCTCGTCGAGGCGAGCCGTATCGCCAAAGAAGTGAAGCATCCGTTCCGAAACCTTCTCAACAGGAGGAACAGGCCTCAGCTAGTCATTGCCATGGCCTTGCAGGTACTTAGTCTCATGCCCTACGTTGAATTGACTCAATAAAGTATATGTACAAAGGACAGACATAAGATAGTTTTTCAAATTGATATTACCATTTCATCTCAAGATCATAGATTATAGATAGGGCAACCATCTTATGATGATATATGTTTGCATTTTCTTACAAGAACATATTTCTTGCATTGCAACAGCTTTTCCAACAATGCACCGGCATCAACGCCATCATGTTCTACGCACCGGTCCTCTTCAACACGGTAGGATTCGGGGGCGACGCATCGCTCTACTCGGCCGTTATAATTGGGGCTGTCAATGTCCTATCCACTTGTGTGTCCATCTACTCGGTCGACAAGGTCGGTCGCCGGATGCTCTTGCTAGAGGCCGGCATGCAAATGTTCTTGTCCCAAACCGCGATTGCCATTATACTCGGGATCAAAGTCACGGACCACTCGGAGAATCTCAGTCAGGGGTTCGCGATCTTCGTGGTCATCCTGGTCTGCACGTTCATCTCGGCCTTCGCATGGTCATGGGGCCCCCTTGGGTGGCTGATCCCGAGCGAGACATTCCCCCTGGAGACGCGCTCGGCAGGGCAGAGTGTGACGGTCTGCATCAACCTGCTTTTCACCTTCGTGATCGCGCAGGCTTTCCTCTCAATGCTGTGCCACTTCAAGTTTGGCATCTTCCTCTTCTTCTCCGGGTGGGTCTTGGTCATGTCGCTGTTCGTCCTGCTTCTTCTCCCGGAGACGAAGAACGTCCCCATCGAGGAGATGACCGAGAAAGTGTGGATGCAGCATTGGTTCTGGAAACGGTTCATGGACGATGGAATTACAGTAGTGAATGGTAACGACGCCTCCAAGAATGGATTCAGTAATGGACTCTTAAATTGGCTTCGCAGTTGTAACTTTTCAGTATCCGTTGAGATATAGTGGTGATATGTATGCTAGTACAAAAAGTTTCTTCAGGGTGACTATGTTTATTGTATTGATCTGCGGACTCTATGTCATCTCCGAGCAAGATGTCGACGCAAAATCGATCTTGTAATCGTGATTGCTTGAAACGGAAAATCCAACCTGAGTACTTTTTACGTTGCTTCCTAATGATGTCACGAGCGTTTGTTTCACTAGCAAAAGTGAAGTGTCTCCAACATATACATGTCCTTGTTGTTGAGTGACATTACAAAGATTCATTCTTTCATGATCTTCAATCCATGAATTTCTTCCAAACTGGGTGCTGCTTCCTCGCCTTGTCGATCATCGCATCCATCAGCACGTTTTATTGTGTTGGGCAGCAGGAACAGCGCGAACAGCACCATCAGAAAGATCCAGCTAGCGAAGAAGAAGAAAATGTAGGCACGCATGTGGCACATCAACGAGAGGAAGGCTTGGGCTTTGAGGAACGTGAACAGCATGTTGGAGCCCACCGCGAATGCGAACCCGGCGGTCCTCATCTCAACGGGGAACATCTCGCTCGGTATCAGCCAAGCGAGCGGGCCCCAAGGCCATGCGAATGCCTTGACGAACAAGCACACAAGCACGACCAGGATGGCAGCCTCTCTTTTGTCTAGTGAGTTTATGGCTTGCAAGTAGGCTAATAGAATTGCTCCAATAGCAGCCTAAATCGCACGAACTTGCTCATCATCAAATCAAGATATAGCAATACGGAAACTTTGGCGCAGAGAGAGAGAGAGCAGACTGATGAACACTTGGATGCAGGCTTGGAGGAGCAGCTTTCTCCTTCCCGCAGATCGACACCAATGTACTCGCCACGTTCACAATCCCCGTGATCACGGAGGACAACAACGATGGGTCGTTCTTGAACCCGACTATCTGGAAGAGGACCAGAACGTAAAACATCAAGGCGTTGATCCCGGTGAACTGCTGGAACACTTGCAATGAGATCCCGATCATTAGGGGAGGCAAGCTCGGTCTCATCAGGAGCTTCCTGAACGGGTTTTTGACTTGGCTGGCTGATTCGCAGGCTGCTTTCATCTGATTGAGTTTGGCATCGACTCTTTTCACACCCCTGATCTTCTCCAGAATCACTCTTCCAGACTTTTCCGTCCCACGCTTGACTAGGCTAGTTGGTGATGACTAGCAATCTATGAACAGGAACATCGCAGGGACGCCTGCGAGTCCTAAGGACACTCACCATCCATGCGGATGCATCTTCGAAGTACCGTAGTTTAATAAGTTTGCAACTAGAATGCCAATAGTGACAAAGAGTTGGAAGAGAATGTTCACAGCTCCTGTGTGTTGAACAGGAGCAATCTCTGACAAGAACAAAGTCACAGCCTGCATAATTATTACCAAAGAGATTGGAAAGCGCAACACATTTTGTGAATTCCCATGATTTATGCACATCGAATTTCAACCAACTTAAAGTACTTAATTAGCTAGGTGAGAAACTTAAGTTACGTGGATCTTTCCTCTGTTCCAAAAGAAATCTCCATATTTTGTACCCCTAATTTTCATTGTTTTCAGGATACAAATTAAGGCCAAACCTTACAAAGAATTAGTTGTAGGATTTGCACTGCATTTAGAATGCAAAATTTATGTGATTAAAGCACAAAATTAATCAAATTCACCTTTCATAAGGTTAAAACGCAAAATTGGTTCAAACCAGTAATTATAACTCCTATATGCTAATTGAAAGGATTCACATTGCTATACCTCATTGCTGAAACCAACTCTGATGCCTAGAAGAATGCGTGCGACGATCAGTATCAAGATCCATTGAGGGCCAGCGCTCAGGCCGGCTCCGCAAAGGAAGAACAAGGACGCAATGAGAATAGTGGGCTTCTGTCCCCATTTAATACAGACCTTAGACGCAAAAAAACTTGAAACGAGAGCTGCAAAGTACAGGGAGGACGTCAAAAGCTGCATATACTGATTATCATACTGGCTGCAATTGTCTTCCTTGGCGTGGAGCTTCCTCTCGTCATGGACGGTGGGGAAGAACTTTATGAGGAGATCGTCCATTGATGTAATTCCACCTTTTGCAAGTATGACAAGGAAGAACAATGAGTGAATCATCTGCATAATCCGGCAGATGCAAACTGAAATTTCACTTAACAATGTCTATGAAGACAGCAAAAAGTACATAGGTTATTAGCTTTTGTCGCGACCTATCATGTTCTTTACTGTACCATATAACATGAACCAAAATGCATCACAACATGCCGTTGATTTCGTGCAATGATATGCATACATAACTTTCCTTCAAGAGTGGATGAAAACCATAGGAGATTTGAACTCACTGTAATCAATTTACAGTTTACTGAGTTCTGATTATATTATAGAAGGGTCTGCTTCATGTTTGACGATGCCCACTTCATCTGATTTAGCAGAACATAGCTCATAAATTTCTCGGCGTGGGTCAAAATTGATGGCATACTTGAGTGAGTTAGTCGATTGGTGTACCTGAAATTTCAATGTCATAGCCAAACACGAGACAACCAAAAGCAGCAAGAACCCAACAGACAGCTGTTGGCTTTTCATGTAACGTGCATAGGCGAAATGTACATATACGCAGCGGAAATAAAAACTATACACGTATCTCCAGAGGCGTCGTTCATGCGTCTCAATCAAAAATCGGAGTTATGAATGGGATTAATCAGATTACCTCTCGTAGCGTGCCCGAAGCGACTGGTTCAAATGTTCTTCAATTCGAGCCCCACAAACGTCGGACCTTTAGTTCAGACACACCACCAATCGTACGATGAACGGAAGAAAGAATTGCGGATGATCACCACTATAATCGTGCTAGCAATCACGTGGACTCCGCAATCTCTTGAGTTACGTTTTTGGCAATCACAAATTGAGAGAAAAATGTTTTTCTCTTGCACACTCTTTTCTCTATTTTTAACTCGCACGCTCCAATAGCTTTCTGATCAGCAAATAAGCACAAAACTGATGAGGATTTGTGCAAAAAGCATAACTGAACAAATCAGTTCTCGCACATCGTGCTAGATAGTGCACTTCGTGCACTACTGCACACAAAACGTGCGATCAGCAGTTACTGATCATGCGTGTGCTGCACACAGCGCACGATCAGCAACCGCTGATCGTGCATGTGCGCATCGCGCACGGTCAACAATTTGACCGTGCGTGTGCACACGGTCAGCATGTTGCTGACCGCGTGCAGTTCCTTTTTTATTTTATT
>BCNH02000002.1:5691711-5724198 GCA_001662345.2 Metrosideros polymorpha var. glaberrima
CGTACGTTACTCAAATATTTATCATTTTCAAGACATGAGTTTGCAAATCTATTTAAATGATAACACCACTCACCTAGCAATGCCTACGATCAAACAATGTAGCTATAGGTGTCGATAATCTCATAATTCTATCAATTAAATGAGAATCGACATCAATACCAAGTAAAAATACTACTTAAACCAAGACTCGACTAAACTATGCTATTTTGTAGTTAACGCGCTCACTACGGGTTGACAAAGGACGTTAAGAACGGCTAACCGCGGCGGAAGGCCATTAACGTGAAGAACAACCATTCGTGTGACAAACTTCCTCGCGCCATATCTCTCTCCATGAACTTCGTTTCAAGCGAGCTTATAGTTAAAAGAAAGATCTTTTGAAGTACTATAAAACCAATAACTTTTTGTTTGGTCAAATATAAAACCCATAACTTGGCTGACCCAAAATCGGGTAGAGAACCGACGAAACTCAGCTTCGAAAGTTGCTGGTCGTTGCTGTACAATAAGTGCATCCAACTTCAAAAATTCATTTCGGACAAACCGTAAATCCAAATCGAGTTTTGTAAAATACTATAACTTTACAACACCCTAAACTATTGTTCTCTCACAATTTCTTAGCTTAACAACTCCTAAATCAGACCTCGCAACTCCAATTTCACCTAATTCTGAATTTGAGCCATAATTCCAAAAATTACTCTAATTAAATGAACAAAGGGCATAGATCCTTACCCGACATTGCAATTCGGAATTGAATCGGCTTGGCGAGGTGTCTGTGGCAGGTACATGGAGTCCCTTTTCTTCTTCTTCTTCTTCTTTCCGTCGAGCGTTTCTCTCCCTCTGTTCTGTTCCCTTTCTTCCTTTTCATAATAAGAGTCTTGTTTTTTCTAGGTCAAAACCCATATTTTACATACTTTACATGCGGATGCACTTGTTCCTTGATTACGTCGTCGTCCACATCGACCATGTACCGCTTCCAAAACCAGTGTTGCTTCCATACCTTCTCGACCATCGCATCGATAGGGACGCCCTTCGTTTCCGGCATGAAGAAGAGCGTGAACAGCCCCATGACCAAGATCCACGCCGCGAAGAAGAAGAAGATCCCGGCCCTCATGTGGCACAACATCGACAAGAAGACTTGCGCGATGATGAAGGTGAAGAGCATGTTGGAGCTGACGGCGAACGCAAAGCCGGCGGTCCGGGTCTCGAGGGGGAATGTCTCGCTCGGGATGAGCCACCCCAGCGGACCCCATGACCACGCGAATCCCATCACAAATGTGCACACCAGGGTGACGACAATTAGGGCTTCCGTGTGGTTCAATGAGCCTGTGGGCTTCAGGTCCATAAGAAGGACCAAACCAATCACAGTCTGCAGCATCGCAGCACAATGCCAATGTCATTATGACATCATGGGAAGAGTCAAATGAACATAGGACTAAATTAAACCTCTTGTAGATTTTTCTTCACCTGAGTGAGGAACATCTGAACACAAGCTTCGAGGAGCAAGATCCTTCTTCCCACCCGATCGACCGCGTAGATCGAGACCAGCGTGCTGAACACGTTGACAAGACCCATGATGACTGTTGAGAGCAGCGATGCGTCGCTGCCGAACCCGACCATCTGGAAGAGGACGGGAGCGTAGAACACGATGGCGTTGATCCCGGTGAACTGCTGGAACACCTGGAGCAGGATTGCGATGATGAGCGGGGGGCGGCTCGAGGGCTTCAGCAGCATGCTGAAGGGGTTCTTGACCTGGCGGGCCATCTCGCTTGCTGCCACGATGGACTCAAACTCGGCGGTGACATCGTCCGTGCCCCGGATCTTCTTTAGGGTGGCCCTAGCCTTGGCGAAATTCTTGCGCTCGATGAGGCTCGTCGGGGTCTCGCAGATGGTGAAAGACCCACCAAGGAGGATGAGGGCCGGCACCATGGCGAGGCCAAGGGAGATGCGCCACCCATGAGGGTGGATGTTAGTGGTGAAGCAGTTGACGATGCCGGCGATCAAGATGCCAATGGTGACGAAGAGCTGGAAGCATATGTTGAGCGCTCCTCTCATCTTGGCTGGTGCTAGTTCTGATAGAAATAGAGGCACTGCCTGTAAAGAATTGTAAGTATACATAGTTAGCAAAAATGAATCATAGAAGCTCCATGTCAAGGCTAACAAGAGCATTAAAGTTGCTTTACACAAAATTGTTTTAAATGGGTATCTTATGCACTTATTCCTCATAATGTACTTGCCATATGAATCTCAACCGGCTTTACGTCAGGAAATTTTAAAAGTTCACTAGCTTTGGTTGGCTTGATTTTCTGCATGTGTCACCATCCAATGGTTTGTAACTGCTACAAAGAACATACCTGATTGGCAAAACCGATGCCGATGCCGAGCAAGAGCCGTCCGCAAAGAATCATCTCGATGTTGATGCCGCCGGCCTGAAGCCCGATCCCAACGACGAAGAAGAGAGATGCAATCTGCAATGTCGGCATTCTGCCCATCTGCGTGCACACCCTTGAGGCGACGAAGCTGGCCAAGATAGCGGCGATGTACAGCGACGACGTGAAGAGCTGCAGAAGCTGGTTGTCATATTTGCAGTAGTTGTTGTCGTGCACATGCTGCTTCTTGTCGTACACTTCCTTGAAGAACTTCTTCAGGAAGTCATCCATGGCTGTCACGCCTCCTGTGTTTGATTAAAATTAAACAAAAGAGGTTAAATTAAACATTTTGTTTAAGTATATTACCATCTATGATGTTTTAATCTTCGCCCTTTTTTATACAATAAAGGCATTTCTTATTAGATACGAGCAAAAAATGCACACCCAAGTGTGTCCGCAAATATAGCAAAAAGAACCAGTAAAGAAAGAATAACGCGATTTGTCATATTTTCACAAATAATTGTAAAGTATAATGAAAATTTTAATTATTAGAAGTTATATTCCGAAAATCATTTTTTAACGAAAAGATTACAGTTATGTGGTTATTTCTTTGTAGGCAACATAGGACTAGTTTAACGGGTAAACCAAATTGACTAGTTTTGGCACCAGGTGAACTTTAAGTCTGTTGCATGGCCAAATCCTCGCGGACAATTTTCTAGACCGCCAACTAAAATCTTTTTCTAGAGAAGAACAAAAACTCAAACGGAAAGATCGAAGAATGGTAAATTAAACCTGAAATGCCGACGTCATAACCGAACATAAGCCCTCCGGAGGCAGTGACGAACACGCAAACGATCACATAAAACGTGATCTTGCCTTCAAATTCCAGGGTGTTGCCGCCGTGATTACTTACTACAAAAGCCGGCATTTTGACCTCTCCTTGAAAAGGAACTCCTCAAAAATCATTTCATGGAGATAAATTGGCATGAATGGAGGAGAGGCAAAATGCAAGAGATGGTTATCAAAGAGCAAAAGGGCAAAGAATGAGAGAGAGTTTCGCGTCCTTTCAGACGATAGGGTTTTGATTGCTTATCGCATTTTATGGAGGAAGAAACCATTCAAGAAAACTGTATTTAACTAAATATGGAGGCGACAAGAAATTGTTATTTATATATTTATGGATATTATTTTAAGGTTGTCCCTTAGGAATAGGAATGTCTATGCATTTGTGTCCTCAGATGTTTTTTTAGTAGTTTAATGTTCCTTTCCTCTTCTTCTTTTTTTCTTTTTGGGGTAGATGAAGAAAATTAGTAAGATTAATAAATAGTGCGAAAGATTTTCCCTCTCCAAAGAGGTTGGCATGAATGACCAAATTAAGAACGTTCGACTCTTCTCCCAATCCCTCCTACAACTCACAAAGACCAGCAAAACATGGCATTAATCCATTGTCTTTTTCTTTTTTTTTTCAATTTTTTGTCCCCGTATTACGTTTCTGAATATGACTCGATTTTGTTTCTATTTCTACTCCTTTGAGAATTAATTTTTCATCTTCAAGGACATTAAAAGAAAAGGTTGTTTTGAATATTGCACACCGAAAAATCATTTGCTGTTTATATTTTATGTGCTTAGACAGCTTGACAATATAGCATCATACGATATTCTCCTATAAAATTATAAAATATTATGATTATAAAAATGTCATATTTTTCTCTTACAGCACATCTCATAGTAATGGATTACCAATTCAAGGAATGTGCATATTAGCATGCACGCATGAAGCGCGGGTTAAGTAACTAGTTTAGTGACATCTGGTCGGTGTTTGACATTGTATAAACATCACATGGTTATCTTCTTTTTAGCAGACTAGTAGTCCTTTATATGAAGGCCTTCACATGAATTTCAAATGATAGGAGTGTCCGCTCAGTTTGAATAAATAAATATTAGTGTTTTGGCACGCGCGTTATAAGAAGAAAAAAAATCTAAATAAGTGATAGAAAAGAGTGATTGTTCAATCATTTCTAATATTTGGATAATTTTTGAAATGTGCAAAAATTGAGACAAACCTCACGCAGATCTATTTTCGTCCCAAAGAAAGTACATTAAATTAAACATGACCGAAACTAGTTAGTTACACTCCTCCTTATGCTTAGATTGGTCTTTGACCTAAGACTAATGCGTGGGAATATGTAAATGGGGAGGCAAATGGACGCGTGGTTTAACATTTAGATATTCTAACGAGTTTTAGGTCAACAAGTATGTACGTTTAGTTTTTACATACGGTGGAATGCGTATAACTTCGTCTCTCGTCCCGTCGCACCCTAATGTGAATCCTCTGTGTGCAGCTTACTTCACATGCGGATGCACTTGCTCCTTGATTTCTTCGTCGTCCACGTCCACCATGTACCGCTTCCAAAACCAGTGTTGCTTCCATACCTTATCGGCCATCGAGTCGATGGGGACGCCCTTCGTCTCCGGCAAGAAGAAGAGCGTGAACAGCCCCATGACCAAGATCCACGTTGCGAAGAAGAAGAAGATCCCGGCCCTCATGTGGCACAGCATTGACAGGAAGGCTTGCGCGATGATGAAGGTGAAGAGCATGTTGGAGCTGACGGCGAACGCAAAGCCGGCGGTCCGGGTCTCAAGGGGGAACGTCTCGCTCGGGATGAGCCACCCTAGCGGGCCCCACGACCACGCGAATCCCCCGACGAATATGCACACCAGGGTGACCACGATTAGGGCTTCCACATGTTTCAATGAGCCCGTGGTCTTTAGGTCTATTAGAAGGATCAAGCCAATCACAACCTGCAGTATCACAACACAATGTCACTCTCAGTTGTGATATCATGGGGAAGATTCAAATGAACATAGGACTAAAATGAATCTCTTGTAGGTTTTTCTTCACCTGAGTGAGGAACATCTGAACACAAGCTTCCAGGAGCAAGATCCTCCTTCCGGCCCAGTCGACTGTGTAGATCGAGACCAGCGTGCAGAACACGTTGACAAGACCCGTGATGACTGTTGAGAGCAGCGACGCGTTGTTGCCGAACCCGACCGTCTGGAAGAGGACGGGCGCGTAGAACATGATGGCGTTGATCCCGGTGAACTGCTGGAACACCTGGAGCAGGATTGCGATGATGAGCGGGGGGCGGCTGGAGGGCTTCATGAGCTTGCTGAAGGGGTTCTTGACCTGGCGGGCCATCTCACTCGCGGCCACGATGGACTCGTACTCGGCAGTGACGTCATCGGTGCCCCGGATCTTCTTGAGGGTGGCCTTGCCCTCGTCAAGATTCTTGCGCTCGATGAGGCTCGTCGGGGTCTCACAGATGGCAAAGGACCCGACGAGGAGGATGATGGCCGGGACAATGGCGAGGCCAAGGGAGATGCGCCACCCGTAGGGGTGGATGTCGGAGGTGAAGTAGTTGATGATGCCGGCGACCAAGATCCCCATGGTGATGAAGAGTTGGAAGCATATGTTGAGGGCTCCTCTCATCTTGGCTGGTGCTAGTTCTGATAGAAATAGAGGCACTGCCTGCAAAGAATTGGAAACATACATAGTCAGCAAAAATAAATCGTAGATACCATATGTGAAGGCTAACGAGAGCATTAATGTTGCTTTACCCCAATTTGTTTTCATGGTATCTTATGCACTTATTGCTCATAATGTACTTGCGATATGAATCTCAACTGGTCATGCGTCAGTAAATTTAAAAGATGTCCACCCCCTGATTGAATCTCAAATGGTTTGTAACTGCTGCACAACATATACCTGATTGGCAAAACCGACGCCGAAGCCGAGCATGAGCCGTCCACACACAATCATCTCGATGTTGATGCCGCCGGCCTGAAACATGACCCCAATAATGAAGAGGATCGACGCGATCTGCATTGTCGGCTTCCGGCCCATCTTCGTGCACACCCTAGAGGCGACGAAGCTGGCCAAGAGAGCGGCAATGTAGAGCGACGAAGTGAAGAGCTGCAGGAGCGCGTCGTTGTATTTGCAGTAGTTGTTGTCGTGGACATGCTGCTTCTTCTCGTACACGTTCTTGAAGAACTTCTTCAGGAAGTCATCCATGGAGGTCACACCTCCTGTGTTTGATTGAAATTAACTAAAAGAGGTTAAACTAAACATTTTGTTTTAGTATATTACCATCTATGATGTTTCAATCTTCGCCCTTTTTTATATAATAAAATCATTCTTTTATAAGATACTAGCAAAAAATGCACACACTCATGTGTCTCCGCAAAAATAGAAAAAGAATGAGTGAAGAAAAACGAATGTGATTTATCATTTTTTAAATTACTTTTAAATTATAATGAAATTTTAGAATTATCAGAAGTTATATTTTGAAAATCACCCAATAAACTTTCCCCCCCGAAAAGATTATAGTGATATGGTTACTTATTTGTAGGCGAGTAGTTTACCAACTAAAAAGAAACATTTATAGTACTTTAATACAATTTTTTTTAGAGGGTCAACGCTAAAATCAGGTGAACTTTATGTCTGTTACTTGACCAAATCCTTGTGAACACTTTTTGGGACCGCCAATTAAAATATTTTTCTAGGGAAGAACAAAAATTCAAACGAAAAGATTGGAAAAAAGAAAAAAGTAAGTTAAACCTGAAATTCCGATATCATAACCGAACATAAGCCCTCCGAAGGCGGCGATGAACACGCAGATGATCACGTAGACTGTGATCTTGCCTTCAAACTCCGGGGCATCGCCGCCAGGACTACTTACTACAATAGCCGGCATTTGACCTCTCCTTGAAAAGAAACTCCTCAAAAATCAATGAATGGAAGGGTGCAAGATAAGTTGGCATAAATGGAGGAGAGGAAAGACACAAAGAGATGAAGAAAAATGGAGTTATCAAAGAGCAAAAGGGCAAGGGCGAGAGAGAGAGTTTCACGTCCTTTGAGATGATAGGATTTTGGCTGCTCATCGCACTTTATAGGGGAAGAAACCCTTCGAGAAAACTGAACTTAACTAAATATGGAGGCAACAAGAAATTGTTATTGATATATTTGTGGATAATATTTTAAGGTTGTCCCTTAGAATAGGTCTGTGTATTTATGTCCTCAGATGTTTTTTTAGGTAGTTTAATTTTCTTTTCCTTTTTGTGGATAGATGAAAAAAAAATTAGTGTCATTAATGAATAATGCCAAACATTTTCCCCCACCAGAGAGGTTGGCATGAATGACCAAATTAATATTACGTTTGACTCTTGTCCCAATGTCTCCTGCAACTCACAAAGACCAGCAAAACATGGTACTAGCCCATTGTTTTCTTCAGTTTTTGTCCCCGTAATACTTTTCTGGACATGGCTCATATTTCTTTGGGAAATTTTCGATTAAGGACCTGAAATGGACTTTATTTTAATTAAGGGTCTGAAGTGATCAAAAAATTTCAAAGAAGGTCTGAATAAAAGGGCATTTTCGTCTTTTCACTTTATTGATAAAATAAAATTTAAAAAATGAAAAAATGAAAAAAAAAATTGAAGCAAGAAACCAAGGGGCGGCAGCCCCTTGCTTCTACCGCCTCGTCGTTGGCCCTCGGCGAGGCCCCGGCGACCGAGGTGAGGCCCTGGCAACCCTCGTCCAGATCTGGACGAGGGTCGCGGCCACCCCCCCACCCAAATCTGGGTGGGCTGCCAGCCCTCCACCCCGACCTGGGCGAGGGTCATGGGGCGAGGCGGCCCTCGCTAGTCCTAGCCGAGCTCCCGTCGGCCCTTTCCAGCTGGCGACAGGGGCGGCGGTAGCAAGGGACGGGGGTTGCCGCCCTTTGCTTCCTCCTCCTTTTTTTGTTTTTGTTTTTTAATATTTTTATTTTATTTAATCAATAAAGTGAAAAGACAAAATTACCTTTAGATCAGGCCATTATTTGAAATTTTTTGGCCACTTCAGGCCCTTAATTGAAACAATATCCACTTCAGACCCTTATTTGAAGAAACGAGAGAACTTCAGGCCCTTAATCGAAATTTTCCTTATTTATTTCTATTTCTACTCATTTGAGAATTGTTTTTCATCTTCAAAGGACATTAAAAGAAAAGGTCGTTTTGTTAGTTCTTTTCAGTTTTTCATATCCTAAGTTAAGGGCGTAACAATTTCTAACGTGACTTGTTAACATATTGAACATGGCACGCGCGAGTTTGGATTTCAGATAATATGATCATGCACATGTTAAAATCATGTTGCTGGCGATGTGATTTCAGTTCATATACTTTCCTGTTTGTTGCGACCGGCTAGATTTCAAGTGTAATGTTTTCTTGTTATTGCAAAGCTTTGTGCAAGTTACTTGTTGACACGTAAACTTTTTGCTCAAAATGTCACCTTCACATTTAATGAAAGTTAAGGATTGAATCCGCCAACAATGACAGATTTTGACCACTAAAAAAAATGCTAATATTTTACCGCATTCCTCTGAATTTATAAATTTGTGACATTTTTTACTAAAAGAAATGGCGTGCCGCATCCACCGTCAATTTAGGCAAGCTCACGAATTTTTATGAACCAGCAAATTTTTTTGTTGTGCCGAATTTAAATAGACTCAGTCCAATCCAAGTTCAGCCTGAGGCCTTCATGTAAAACTCGACCTGAGGCGGCCCATCATTCCCTCTCTCTCGGCTCTCTATCATAGATTCGAGAGGGGAAAATAACAAATATAGTCCTTAAACTTTGGTTCAATATATAATGTCGTTCTTGAATTTTTAATTTATTCAATGTGATCTTTAAACTTTAGCCTAATGCGCAATTTCGTCCCTAAACTTTTATATTATTTAATGTGGTTTCTGAACTTTTTGTACATGTTCAATTTAATCCTCAGACTATATAAAAATGTTTAATGTTGTACTTCCGTTAATTTAAAAGCTAACGGAATTTTTTGATTTAGCTTTCAACTAGTACATTTGAACAGTGGACAAAAAGAACGTTACACGTGGATTATTCATATGAGATCTTCAATTCAAATTAAAATATAATAATTTTTTTAATTTGTTCAATTTGGACAAATAATTATCCATGTTATTTGATGACGTGGATTATTATATCTTGATTCGAGTTGAATATCTTATGTGAATAATGCACGTGTAATGCTATTTTTTTGTCTACCGTTTAAACTTATTGGATTGGAAGCCAAATTAGTAGATAAAATTAGATATTATCATATAATTTAGGGATTAGATTGAATATTTACTAAAAGTTTAGGGACCATATTAAATAAATTAAAAATTCATGGATGATATTATACATTAGGCTAAAATTCAGAAACCACATTGAACAAATTAAAAATTTAGGAATGACATTGCACACCAAGTTAAAGTTCAAGGACAATTTGTATAATTATTCCATTCGACAAAGGCGTGTTACCACGCTATATTTGGTTTGCTCTCTTTCCAATCGAATGATACCTAGTTCGGGAAAGATCCTAAGGATTTCTAGGCTAAGCAAAGTTGAAGAGAGGGAAGGAATGGAGAGCTCAATCCCGGCCAACCCAGAAATGGAAGGAAGATTGGCTGGCGGAGAAGAGAGAGATTGAATGGGTGTATGAGATATTTTTTTGATGGATATTTCTTATATAAAAAAAAAAGGCTCTAAAGTCCTTTACTCCAAAGCTCTAGAGATTTGTTAGCCTCGAGCGAGGATTCAGACCACTAGCAAGGCCAGATCTGGCTGTCGGCCAACCTCACCTAAGGTTGCTCGACCTCAAGCGACGACGCCTGGGGTTCCCACTACCTCAGGTGAGGATGGTTGGCAACTAGATTTGGCCGCAAGCCAACGGCCGGTGGCTGAGTTCTGCTAGTAAATGGTTTGAGAATTTTAATTTTTTTTTTTATAAATGTCCTTAATAAAATGTAGTAATTTCCAAATGGCATTTAAGTCAAAATTGCTTCCTAATGTATGTTAATAATACACTTTATCAAACACTAATAAGATATCCTTATTCCGAGAAGGACTTAGCACCCACTCATGACCCATTCTTTAGAAGTGGCCAAGCCTCATCGCTGTTATCCTCATCAAGTTGCCAAAAGCTCCAGGTCACGACTAACGAGGTACACGCACTACCTCACATTTGTAGAATATTAGCCTGTTCTAGTAAGTCATCACCGTAGTGATTAGTGGTCTCCTGTACTTTGCGGGGTTATCATAGCCAGGAGAATAAGCAGCAGAAAAAAGAATCATCAAAAGGGTAACTAATTTCTAAGAATAGGAAAGCAAGGTATCTAGTTTCTTGTCTTGTTTGTTCTTTTTTTTTTTTGTCGCGCAAAATTTTATTGAGTTAATATTATGAAAAACTCCAAATTGGTACATCTGTGACGAATTTACGCAAATTAATTTTTGGATCACCAAAAACTCCAAATTAATACGCTCATGACATATTTTCCTTCTATCAATTTTTACTATGAAATTGAGTTGGATGACACGTAGCAGTAATTTAATTGATATGGCAAGTTCATGTGAATATCTATATCAGTTTGGGATAAATTTCTAAGGATATGAAAGCAAAGTATTGTTTCTGGTGCCGCATAAAATTTCATTTGTTTGATCACTCTTATAGCTGTTTATTATGCAGCAAGATGGTTATTCTTCAAGACTAATTGATAGTCGCTTCCAGATTTCGTAATTTTCTTCATGCCATTTGTTAATCTTCAGGTTGAAGAGTCTCCAATAGATGACAGCATGATTCGAATTGTTTGATGAATGATGATGGCGATTTGGGAAAGCCAGGAAATTAAACAAAATTTCTGAGGCTTTTGCTTCGTTTTCTAATATGTTTTCATTTTTTTTTATTTTTTCTCGTACCGAATCATTTTGGAGTTGGCAATACTTCAAAGTATACTATGGATATTACTTGAAGTAAGAAATTCTCGACTTGCACCTGGACTAAAAAATACAACTTTGTCACCTTTTGTAGGATATGAAAAGCTTATCCGGACGTAAGGTGCAAGAGAGAGAAACTACGAATTGGCTACTACAAAAAGTCTCTTAAATTAATATGTTCTTCGAAGTTTATTTTGTGTCATCGCACCATAAACTTTCAAAACATGCATCAACTTGCCCAAAATCCTTTGAGATAGTGCCTCTACAGATTAGAAAATTGTATGGTACGATATGACGATCACAACGGCGAGAGAGCTAGGTCTGAACAAAGTATTTTGTATCAAACAAATACATAGTAGTAGCACGGAAATATTGTGCAATCAATTAAGGTGTTACCTAGTTTCTCATGCCCGTTCCTACAAACGACACCTTCTTTTGGTCACGGCAATTCTTATTCGATCGTAATCTCCATTGCTAACTATATTTTTAGATTGCCTCCCCTAATCCTAAAAGAGAGATTACACATCCTTTCAAAGACTCAGTTTCCCCCCACCAAATTGGAAGACTTTCAGTTTACCTCCAATTTGTGACCAGATCATTCTACCGTACTATCTCTTCTTACATTAACCATTCAAGCATTATAAAATACTTTGTCCCCTTCAATGATGGAGCAGTGGAAGGCCCACAAATAGCGGGAGACAGCATATATAATATACATATAAATATGTATTTTTTTTAGAGTAGCATGCCAGATTACTGATTTTACAGTATCAAATCACAGCCCCAGACCAAATCAAATAAAAGATTTAGCATTGCCCTATGTAATTCAGCTGTCTGGATCATGCTAGAGCTGCCCCCAAATCTTTCTGCTAGCTAGTTTCCCAAGAAGCTGCATAATAATTACCACTGGTGATTTGGGTCCCAAGATTGCCCCTACCCAGAAAGCAAAACTGCAAACTATGCCAGAAAATAAGTCCAATGTTGCATGGGGGCAAATAGGTCATTAAGGGGGCCTAATGGTTATAATTGGTTTCAGCTTTGCACTGGCTCCCCACATGGCAAGAAAATTTAATTCTCATGTGGGCACATGGTTAGGGCTACCTACGATTCGTGCTATAATCCATGCAAAGCCTAGTCAAAGCAATGGAAAAAGAAAATATAATTTATCTTTGACCGATCCTTTGTATTAATTATGCCTCCCAATTGCCCACTAACATGAAAAGATAACCCTAGGCCTCCTCACCCTATATCATAATTTTCTTCTCTTCTTTCCAGATGCTGCCTGAAATCCCGTGGTGCAATGATTCAGACTAGAACAGGACTTTCAGTTTTCTTTTTTTAGATTTTTTTTCTCTGCTTTTATTTCGATTGAAGATCCATTTTACCATGCAAGAACACATGTGACGTTCTATTACCTGCAGTGACAAATTAATTGATAAGTACATATACGTCAAAAAATTATAAATCATTAGTTACACAAGTTATGTAGCCAAAATTATACTTATTCATATTTATAAATTATGGGTCGTTGTGAGTAACGAATTAACTTTTCATATCTGGATGTGTGCAAAAATACCTGCGGAATCTGTAAAATTGGCACAGTGGATAGTTATTAAAAGTTCACGAGCAGATTCCAAATTCCAGAAATTTGAAAGGATGACAAATTTCGGATTTCAGGATCATTTCCAACGAAGATAAATACACGTAAGGAAGGAAGCTACGTACTGTCCTTCCTGGGTGTTTTGTTTTTAGTGCAATATCAAGGGAACCCCTTTTTAGCAATAAATATTTCGAGGCAACCCTTGTCTTTTCTCTGTAAGAAAAAAATTAATTATTATATATCTCATTAAATTAGTCATCCCATTCACATCTAAGCATACACTCTTATGATAGTCGATAATAACAAATTAAAAGTATTTTACATCTCATTAAATTAGTCATCAATTCAAATTCTTTTCTGTCCCACACTCACTTAAAGTGATCGAACTCAAAAGATTATTACTAACAAAAATTGGAAACACTCTCTCTTTTTCTCGTTCTTTTTTGAACTTTTCCATTAGCTAGAAACAATCGAATCCGAGACAAATTATATAAGGAGGTGCACATATGCTGAACATTGGATTGACAACGACAGAAACAACAAGGAAAGGGCCAAAAAAAATGATGTGTTCTGGTTTAATTTTGCATGCAGAAGAAGATAGAGAGGCCAAGCCATTTGTCACGTATCCCCCCGAGGAGGTCCATGTGCTGTTCCCATATTCTAACACACCATCTGCCCTCTGATTGATGTTTGGCAATCTCCAGACCACCTCCATTTTTCTACGCAACCGTCCCAAAAACAACACTGAGGCATCACAATCACGACAAAATTCGGACCCCTCTCTCTCTATATATATATAACAAAATTAATTTCATCAAAAACAAAACAAACAAATAAACACCATCCTTTATGGTCTCCTTTCCTTTATAAGATCCCATCTCAAAACCCTCCTCTTGTTCCAATCTCCCCATCTACATCACCTCTCTCTCTCTCTCTCTCTCTCTTCCCAAAACAGAGAAAGAAAAGGAAAGATTATGGTTTCCCAAGAAAGTAATGAGCTACCTCCCTCAGCCCCCAGGATCTCATTCTCTGCAGATTTTCTTGATGAGAGCGACTTCATCTCCCTTAACCCAGATGGCCATCTCCACGACCAAGAAACCAAAGCCAAAGAAACCACAGCAATGGACCTTGAAAAGAAACCGAGAAATGGAGAGTTCGAGTTCTTGGCGGCCACCAACATGAGCACCCACAAGATGATGACTGCGGACGAGCTCTTCTTCGAGGGAAAGCTGCTTCCTTTCTGGCAAATGCAGCAGTCCGAGAGGCTCAAGAGAATCGCCCTCAAGCCAAAATCCGGAGACAGCGGAGAAGCCAGAGATGGAGGTCGAGATCGAGAACCAGATCGTGAAGATAAAGAGGTGAGGAACAAGAAGAACTACTGTCATGGTAATAACAGAGACCAAGATCAAGAACAGAACAGAGCAAGTTGGTTTCTTGACGACGACCCATCGCCGAGGCCGCCCAAGTGCACCGTCCTGTGGAAGGAGCTCCTGAGGCTGAAGACCAAGCAGAGGACCTCATCCTCCCTCTCGCCGTCGTCCTCCTCATCATCCACTTCGTCTTCCTCGAGCTCGCTCGGCGACGCAGCCTCCATGGACGAGAGGAAGGATGCCAGGGACAGAGACAGAGACGGAGAGAGCACTAGCAACTATGTCCAGAGGATAAGGCAAGGGTTGGAGAGGACGAGATCGAACAGCATGAGGATCAGGCCCATGGTGAACGTGCCCATCTGCAAGCACGTGAAGAGCGCGAGCGGTGGTGGTGGGTCGTTGCCTCCTCTGTTTCCGCTCAAGAAAGGAAGAGTTTGAGAGACAGAGAGATGTGGGAGGTGATGGTGGTGAAGATGAAGGGTTCGGATCAGGGAGAGACGGGAAGATTTTTGTTTATGTTTTCCTTCGTTTCTGTTCTTTATTTTATTTTATTTTTATTTTCGGGTCTACTAATTTCGTTGTCTACGTCGGATCTGCTGATTTGGAATGTGCATATGCTGACTTGTAATTTGTTTTGTGGAATTCACGACAATTCATTGCATTTTGCTCCTTCCTGTCTCGTGAAAAGCAGGAAATCTGCATTATTACATCGTGGCCTCAAATCACCTGTTCATTTCTTTTCTATTTTAAGCAGATGGTTGTGCCAACTGCCAAGGACCATTGGGATTACTGTTAATCTCGAACCTTGGCGTCATTAGTAGATTAAGTTTTTCGAAGCAATGGAGCAATCAAGTAGGCGTTGTAAGTAATCCACAGGAATTAACCATCCAAAAAGGGAGTGGACTGTGTGAGAATGGGGTTCATACTCCCTTCCACAAGGAAGTATGGGATTTCGCTCTTCGGTGAGCGGGTTCATATAGTGCCTTTTGGATTTCATAGGACTTTAGTTTGAGTATATTCTCTTTCGCTTGTAATTGAATAATGTAACATAGATTTACGATATGCTAATTATATATATTCTCTTTCGCTTATAATTGAGTAATGTAACATAAATTTACAATATGTTAATTATAGTGAAATTTTTTATTGAATATAATCCTAATTTAAAAGTGATTAAAATAAAATATTATGTTTCGATTTCTCTTTCTTATTTTTTATTTCATTGTGTTTATGCAATCGTTAGGTTTAACGTAATTCACGTGGAAAGATGAAATGGTCAGATTGTACCTGGGCCTTCCCATTGGATAGTTTGGGTGTATCTGATTCATCATGGTCCTTAAACCATGTTGGTTCAAATCAACAATATTAATAAAGACATGAATTTATTGACCTTCAAATTTTTTTTTCCAGCACTTTCTTTTTCGGATGTGCAGACAAGGGATATTTTGATCTCTTCATTAAATATATATCTTCCTACAGAATTTCTCTTCCGTGTACATTAAAAGAAGTGCTGGAAGTTATGTGTTGGCTTGGTTAGAAGCAATGGTCATTCCTTCCAACTTTGCTTGAGTAGGAAAAACTGGGTGGACTGGCACTCCAGGCTAAGACATTTTTCGTTACACATTCAACTTTGTTTGGTTACGTGTGTTTACACCACACGTAATTAAATGTGTTAGGAATGAGTTTTATCATGATTGTGTCTTAAACAAGTCAACCCGTTTATATACAAAATAATAATGTCTGATTCGCAGGCAAACCCTTTCAGCCAATTTCTGATATGTTCAGACATGCTCAATAAATAGGTTAACATATTAAACATGTCAAGTGATGAATGTGTAACTATGTGTAGACATCATTGTGAGATTTTATGGGACTATTGTCAACCTCATGCTTAGTCTAGTTTTTTTGACTAGTACTAAGCGTATTGTGGCTTGGAAGATTCGAACTCAGGAGTTCCAGCTTTAATATCATGTGAAATTTTGTGGAACTACTATCAACTGTTTTAAAAGCTTAAGCTGTTAGATGAAAACGTGTTTTGATATTTAATTACTATAACAATCATAATATATGTTTAAGGTTATTTCTGCATATGTTTTGCAAAAAGAAAAGATAACATTTTTACAAGCTTATTTACAGTATAGTTTTATGTCTTAAACTAGTTAAATATCGGGTCTTGTAACTCTATTAATAATTGTGTTGTATATGGATTTCAAGCACATAACATGATTGATAAACATGGTGCGTTCTAATTAAATTGAATTTCACAAGCAACAAGTATGACACCAACACGGTTATGATATAAAACATGATATGTCGGCCCTATTCTACATAGAACGTCCATTAAACCTAGAGATTAAATCGTGGTTCCTATCCTTATCATTCACAGAAATTCAATTCTATGAAATTATAAAATGAATCTTATCTCGAAGAAGGACAGCGTCATTAGAACAAAAGATCAAACGAAATGCAAAGTTGCTGATTTTGATTGGGAGGGCTTGTCCACAGTAAACGAAAGTTTGGGATTGTCTCAACATCATGAGCAAATAACTAGAATTGTACATGCCCTTCCACCTAGAGCTAGTAATAGAGGCTTCCAACAAAGTTCTTCCACTCATGATAACTTATTTACATTGCCACTTAATTTTGTGAATCCACAACCTGGCAATATGGTGTTTCCCCATGTGCATCTCTCTAGTAAAGAGCTCTCTCCAAATCAAAATGTGGGTTAGGTTTTGAAGGATGTACTACAAGCACCACCAAAACCACCTAATGATTTGGTGAGATGGGAGACAATCATTTCTTCTTCTAATTCACCTTTGTCGGAGGTTCTAGATTCTCTAAAAGAGACAACTCATATGAAGCCTAATGAGGATGTTGATATAGGGAATTTTATGATGCTAGACGGCTCTATCTAGCTATTGTACCCTTCTCTTTTTTGAACAATTTATTTCGGAATTGTTAATGTGGAATTGTCGAGGTTCAGGGAGTGAAAAGTTTTTGGCCACAACTAAGAATTTGATTCATCTGTATAGAGTTCAAGTGCTTATTATTATCGATTCAAGCGTAGGTGGAATTCAACTGGTAGAAATAATTAGGAAACTTCTCCTGATCATATTCGCGGGCTGAGGCACAAGGCATTTCGTGAGGTATATGATTGTTATGGCGTGATTGAAGTCGTCCAAATTGATTCTCAATTTATTCACGTTCGAATAAAAGAAAAGGGAAATAGAAGTTGGTGGTTAACGGTTGTTTATGGCAAACAAGATGAATTAGCTAAAGCACAATTGAGGGGTCAACTTGAACAAATAGTTGCTACAATGACAGAACTTTGGATGGTCACTTGTGATTTTAATGACACTGCATTTCCTAATGTAAAGAAAGGGGGTGCACCAGTCAAAGTTGCGAAATGTACCAAGTTCAGACAGTGGATCAACAAATCATCGTCTCATTGATCCTAGTTGGGTGGGAATGAAATTTACATGGCGCGGGCTCAAGTGGTACGAATATAATCGGGCATACAAGCGCCTTGATAGAGCATTGTGTAATCTTTCGGGGCGTTTGTTGTTTGTTGATGCGACACTTCGAGTACTTGCAAGAGTTAAATCTGACCATCAATCTCTCTTGATTCCTCTAACAGTGAGAGAACTCCCAAGGTAAATTGACCTTTTCATTTTGAAGCAGTTTGGCTAACTCATCATTCTTTTAATGATTTTACTCAACTTAATTGGAATGATGACTTGCCAATTCATGTTATTCTGGCCCAACTCGAAAACATTTTCAAGGAGTGGAATCAGAATGCCTTTAGAAACATTTTGATGCACTTAGGGTTGGCAAACTCGGGTCGGCGAACTCGAAATTGGCTGAAATTTCATATGTTGCATGGAAACGGGCCGCTAGACGCACATCGTTTTTTGGGCATTCGGGATCGTTTTGATGGGTTTTTAGGCATTTTTTGTTATCTTAGGGGTATTTTAATACTTTTTACGTTTCCTAACTAAATTAAGTTTAGCACCCTATAAAAGGAATATTATGATTTCAGAAAGGTAGACTTTTTGATATTTTGATATTGATTTTGATAATCGAATTTGAGAGAACAAATTGTTCCTCTTTTCTATTTCGATTTTTCTGTTTAACCAATTTCTGTTGCGTTTCGGCATTATTTCTTTTTTTTTTTAAGATAACAAAATAATTTCTGAATATGCAGATATCTTAACATGCAATAAAATATATTGAATTTTGTGTGCATGAAAAGTAAACAAACTTACTTATCTTGCCAAAAATAGGAATTTAGTTCAGGACATAATAAGCATGTAATGCAATCTCCATTATATTTAATAAATATAATTAGGAGATAGCAAGTAGAAATAGTATGAGCAAAACTATAGGAATTAACAACAGCTCATACTTCTACACAAGTCACTTAAACACATAAATTTTAAATAGGAGTGAATATTCGTCATGTGAACTAATACTTCTCCAAGCACATGCATATTTCATCAAACCCCTTCCCTTTTTTGTTATAATAAAAAAGAAAAGGCCCTAATAATATATATGCAATTCAGCTCATTTTTGTACAACTTTTTTTTTGGGTGTAAAATGTAAGTTTTTCCAAGAAGTTGAAGTACAACAACTTAGGGCATCCCCTAACATTACAAATATAACTAATAATCCAAAAAAATGGAGTTAGGAATTCTCCACAAAGTAGCCAAAACAATATTTGTTTGGGAAAGACTAATTTTTTGGTAGATCGAGGCTCTACCTCTTACATTTTTATGCACGTTAGCCAAAATAATATGGATGTCAGTTGACTTGTTTTGAAACCGCTTATGGTTGTGCTCCATCCAAATGCCATATATGGTTGCTAGAAAGGATATCTTGAGGAGTCTTGCCGCCGAGTCTTTGCCCTTTGTTGCCATAATCATCCATTGAAGTTTCTTATTCCATCATTCTAAAGGATGCTTAATTCCATATTGTGCAAGAATACTGCGCCATATGCTGCATGTCTACTCACACTGGAAGAATAAGTGTGTTCTGTCTTCTATACTGGCCCTGCAGAAGTTAAACTGATCCATTAACTGACGATCTCTACTGTCGGTAGTCTGTTTCTGCAAACAAGCTAGCCAATAAAATTGTGTTTGCTAATGCCGCTGGTCCAAATTAGGTTATACCACTCCATAACTGGTCTGGGCAACAATACCCTGAGCTATGGATAACCAAGGTTAGAATAGGTTCATCACAAATATTAGGCATGAAATGCAATCTCCATGAACATGTTTGACATGCTCAGGCGAACAAAAAAGATGTGCAATAAAGCTCGTGTTCGGTAAATCAAATATCATGTGCATTAATAAATATATATTAAGGAACGTAGATACATACAGTCATTCTAACTCTTTTCCTTTTCATCATAATGAAAAGCATGACATTTGATAAGTCTATAAAAATAGAGTTATTTCACTTATTTTAGGCAACAATTAATGTGATATTCATGAGAAAATATTTGGATTTCTTTCTAATTATTCAAATTTTCCTTGTTTATGCAGCATAATGAGACATGAAGAAAATAAGGAAAAAAAAAGGGCAAAAAGAAGGAAAGGAATATGCCACCTAAGGAAAGGAATATGCCATCCACAGAAGCATTAGAAGATAGAACCAAATCAGGAATTCTGGGATTTGTTCCCTAATTTTAAGTTTTAGATAAGCAATTGCCTTATTTTTAAAGAAAATTGAGAGCTAGAAAGGTGAATTTTTCAGATTGTTCTTTCATCTTTCTTAGAGTTTTTCCAATCTTTTGAAGAGAAAACAAAGTGGTGACGGAATTCTGGTTCTTTGATTGAAGATGTTGGGTTTTATTTATATTTTCATTTCTTCTTCTATTATGTTGTAATTTTCTTTTGTTAGGGCTACGATGTAGCTTAACGATGATTGATTAATTTTCAAGACTTGTTTATGCAATTTTAGATCTCATATGTGTGAGTTATATATCATGTTTTTAATGCTTTTAAGTGCTTGATCACCACTTGAATGATTTTTGTTGCATGTGTGAGACCGAAAGGAGATTTCATGCGAGTGATTTATGATATATAGTCATGAATTTAATTTAGATAGAGATATACTAGGTTGTTTGTGTGGTTTCGGTAGTAGGTAAATTGATGGTGGTTTATTGAATTCGGGAACATTCACAGATCTTAATGCGCTTAGGTTTACTTAAATTCACATGGACCAAGTATGGGTTGTTAAATCTAAGTAGGGTTGCTATACCGGACCAAGGATAGTGATTTAAATTAGGAAGTTCTACCATCACACTATGATTTCAATTTGATTACATAACAAGGATTGGTTAATTAGTCTTGATTAGTTAAGTGAAATCGGATGGTCTAACGTTTTTAACTCTTGATTAAAATCCTTTGTTCCTTACGTCTTCATATTCGAAACGTCTAGGTTTAGTTTGTGAATTTCTATTTTTGGTTTTGATTTGCTGCCTAGGTTAATTTAGTTTTATTTAGAATTTCAACTGCTTTAGCAAATCTTTAATTGATTAGATAAATTTGAGAATTGTTCATCTTTAGTAAGTAATTTGATTGATTTGTCTACAATCTCTATGGGAACAATACTTTGATTCATCACTTTATTATTTGTTTGATACGTACACTTGCGTTACTAATTTAGAGAACAACACTGTAAAAGGAATATAAAGATCTGCTCAATAGATTCGGATAATTTCAACAATTTATACACGAGCAGATTTCGGAGTTTCCACATGATGATAATCATTGAGGAATAATAGAGACAATTATAATTCATGATAATAATAAAAAGCGAAAATGTTTGTGTGTGCACGGGCAGTGCACTGCCTAAGAAACTTCTTGTTATTACCTGTCTTGCCATTGTCCTAACTTCATTATTATTAGTATTTCAGTTTTTTATGCGACAGAACTGCCTCTTCATAATTCACTTCTCAATTATTCAGGTACTCTCACCTAATCCAGCATATCGTACCCGCTGTCCGAGAATTCTTATCTGAAGGATTGACCGACTAAGCCAACCAACATGAGGGGAAATATTGTCTAAAATATCCTAAACCTAATGCACTTTGCCAATTCAGTCCTAAACGTAATACATTTTTGTCAATTTAGTCTTAAACTTTTTAATTTACCAATCGAGTCATAAACCTTTTATTTGGTCAATTGAGTCCTAAACCTTTTCACATTTTGCCCATTGAGTCCATTTGGCCAATTTTGATCGGAAATTGACAACATGGACGACGGAGTGACATGACCGACGTTGACGTGGACATTATTTAATAATATTTTTTAGTTTCTTGTTTTTCCTTTTTCCTTTTTTGTTTCCTTTTTCCTTTTTCCCTCCACCGGCCATTGATGAGTCTCATCAATGGCCGGCGGAGGTCGCCACGCCTGAAACAACGTGGTATGAGAGTTTGCAGAAAAACATTGATCTGCCAATATAATCAAATCACTGGACTACTCCATTTTTATGCGAACAGGATAAGGATTTTGTTGTAATCTCCTGCAATACAAAATTCTATCGACTGGAAAGGGCGCAACACGGCTTGTGTATTCGAAGGTGAGTCTACCCTTGAAAGCATTCTGTCTTCTGGTGGTAGTCATTACTATCTTTTTGTCTGTCCCTCAGGGCTTATTGGAGAAAATCCAAGTTGTAACAATGTATGTTGTGGGATGAGCCACGTGTAGATTAAAATCGGATGTGATTAAATTTTTGTTCTCGTTTTCGTTTTTTTTTTGTGGAGACAATTCAGAAATTATAAGGGGCAAAAGGTAATTAATCTCGTTTAGAACACTGCCTTTGTACTCTATGAGATTGAGACAACTACGAAACTATACGGTTCCAAATGTAAATCTACTTTGCTAATTTATGGATTGATACGTTTGTATTTGAAAAGTTGATAGCATTGGTTCGAACTTATTTTTCCTCATAAAGTTACTAATCACGTTATTTATACCTAAATACTCGCCTTTACTATTTGGAAGTCACTATGACCAGGAGGGGAAGTCACTTATTTAATTGCCTATATATCATATTTTTTTTCTATATAAAAGTGTCACTAATTATGTCCATTTGTCTAGCGAAAAATTTGACATTTCTAGAATTTGTTTTCCAACAAATCATTTTCCAGGAGAATAGTAACATTTTTTAATGCTTGGTTGAAATCCGAAAATGAACTGAAATTCATTTTCAGTTGTTTGAAAATGAAAACTTGTATTTTCCTAAAGAGATGTGTACTATTTGCGTAATATAAGGACTAGCATGCTATATCATCAGATTTCAAACAATGTTTTATCGAATTAGATTTTTTAGTATGCTTGAGTGATGATTTCAGATTGGCTGGGCTATGACCTAACAAACTTGTATGATGGGCAGATTAGTCGAGCTACATTAATTTTAAAAAAAAGTCTCAACTACAACCCAAAGTCGTGGGTTCAACCGTTTAGGACCCGGGCTCGAGTGCTTATGTCTCGGGCCCCGCCTTGGGGTACTTGGGGCTAGCACGGGTGCTGGGGATCTCCTACCCAATGTACCTTATGATAATGAATTGGGCATCCTTTGTCCGATCTTTCACGTAGTGTCCCACAAGAGAAACATTTTTGAAGTCTGAGAAATTATAATGCAAGCAACTAACATTGGAACAGGGGCAAGATAAACAGCATGCCAAGAAAAGAAATGAACTCTGGAATGCATACTGAGTACCTAGAGCAGGGTCGATTTCGTCCATCACATATAGCAGAGTGAGTTTGTAGTGATGAAGGGCAAATACAAGTGCTAACGAGCTGAGAGTCTGAAGATTCAAAAGGGCAATCGTTATACCGACGCATAAAGCTTCACGATATAAGTGGGGGCGGAATGAGTATGCTTTCAAGTTACCTTTTCCCTGCCAGATAAGTTGGCGATATTCTTCCAGCTTTCCTTTGGTGGCCTGACACTGAAGACCACACCTTCGGAGAAGGGATCCAAAGAGTCGATCAATTCAAGTTCTGTATCCCCTCCTAGTGTGATCATCTGTTTTCTAAAAGATAAGGATCAGAAGGAAAAGCACCACAGGTGCTCAGCACCTGATATAGTTCGGAAGCTAGATTTCCACAAGTGCACAAAAAATTGAGCCCAGTAACTGAAAAGTCAAGGTAATTGGAAGATGAACTAGACAATGTGGCAGCATCATCATCTATAACAGTTAGTACGAAGCATGCATCAAGAAGTTTATTAATATGGAAAGATCGAATCAACTATTAAAGAGAAACTAAGAGATTGAGATATATCGTCATGAACCTATGCAGACATGTGCAGGCATGCGAGATGTATAGATACACAACTACTCAAATAGGGGAGAGAAATTAGAACCTGATACATCTCTTTTAATTTCAGAGATATTGTATTGAATCCTGCCATGAACTCATCCAGCCTAATGTGAAAATACCGGTTAGAGCTATTTCAACGTCGAGATGCGAGATAAAAAATGATTATTCTTACCTCTTCTTTCTCCACTCATCATACTGTTTCTTTATGTCATCTCGCTGTCGAGTGATATAATTAAGATCATCAACTCGTTCATCATAAAGTGCAACTTTCTTCCTGTACCTGTACATACAAAGAAAATTACTTTGGAAACTCTTCTAATGCATCTCGAGGTGCAGAGGATATTGAGAGCAACGAGAAAAAGTTCCTACTCTGAGATTGAATCAAGATTAGGACTCATTTCCTCAAGTTGCGCTTCTAGTAATGCTACCATCTCAAGTGCCTTCCTCAAGTCACAGGTCTCGGTCAAAGACTTATCAGTCAATGTAGCCCGAAGCTTGGCAGGATCCACTGAATCTTTGTGAATCCTACAAGAGACGAAATAGGATTTGAAAAACTATGCAGTGCTCTGCCAACATAGGATTTCTTTTTCTGTAAACCAACATACCGTTCCATATGTTTTGCAAGTGCAACTTGCAGGTCGTCATCTCTTTTCCGGTGACTTTTCGCCTTCAATTCCAATTCCTCGTATGTCTTCTTCATGCCAAGGAATTTGGAATCAGAATCAACCTGCAGTACTAAGAAACCTCAATCATATGGTCCTCTTTGTGGATGGTAGGAGCAGGAAGCGATAAAGGTTTGCCAGATGGTACCTCTGACAACCGCAACTCATCGATAGACCTTTTCACTTTTCCATATTCAGATTTTGCTTTCTCCAAGACTTCTCTATGCTGATCTATAAGCTAAAAGCAAGCACCCAAAGTTACGACATATCAACATCAGCCAGTAGCCACATGTTATTTTGTCTAGAGACCACAAAGATACCCTATGGCATACTCACAGAAAAAACAGACACACAATAATACCTGCTGCAACTTTTTATAATCTTCTTGAACTTTGAATGCTTTCTGTAGTATTTCTCGGAAAGCAGACTGTAATTTCTCCTCCTCCTCAACAAGTCTCTCTTTCTCTTTTGTTGCCTCCTCAAGCCCTGTCGTTAATTTTTTTTATCATTTCCTGGCTAGTATCTATCTGGAATTTGCGGTGGGTGATCTCTGTCTTGTGTTGATCAATATCCTGGTAGTGGAAAGAAAAATTTATAGACTTTCGACAACATAATTCAATATCGAAAAGATGCGAGTTCTCACAGACTGAACCTGAGAGACCCTGGTCTTCGGCGCTTTCATCTTTTCCCCTCCAGCGTCTATTTTCTTCAGCAGCTCCAATGCCTGAAAACAGAACTCATCACCACGAGGAGTAAGCAGAAGACAAATCCAGTTTAAAGTACCACAGGCTAGATTCTCTACTTCGCCTGTTATGCCATATTTATACACAGATCAGAGACAACAGGCGACATTCAGTTGCACAACAATAAAAGCAGCAAAACTCATTAAAAGAATGATCATTTAAACACCCACCATCTCCTTCAGTTTTTGGGACTCCAACATGATCCTACCAATCTCCTTTTCTTCATCACGAGTAATTTTCTTGAGCTCCTCAAGCCTATCAAGCTCATCCTTCCCTGGCTTTGATGCCTCCTCCAAGCCGTTTTTCAAGGTCCCTATGCATATTGTCTACCTGTAATGCAAGATCTTTGTCCATAAGTATCAGTACATATGACAGTGACAACATGACTGAAACTAATAAGTACCTCCTTGCGGCACTTAGCCAATTCCATCTCGAGATTTGCAAGTGCTTCTTCACAGGACTGGTAACGCCGCACTGCATCAGCTATTTGTTGCAGATTGCTAAAGTTATCGGACAAGGTAGAAAGCTTGTTCTCTGCATTTCTAACGGCTTCTGCAGACACTGTGGTGCTTCGAATGCATGTACCCATCTTACCACCACATGGCTTACTTCCCCCTCCACTCATGGCTCCAGATTTTTCAATAAGTTCTCCATCTAGTGTTACGACACGTCTAAATTTTCTATTTCCACCGTAGGCAATTTGTGTTGCCTGAAAGTGTACATAAGTGTGATCACATCACAGGCAAAAAGGACTAAGTTATCTTTCTGACGAAAATAAGCCTTGACGCACGGAAGTTCAATCATTTCAATCTTGTGGCACTGACTTACTGGACCTTATATGTACTAAGACAAACAAGGGACAAAGACAAAAAAGAAAATATTTAAACGTGTCTTCATGTGCGGATGAGTATGTGTATGGTGTGCAAAAAACTAGATGTAGGATACATGAGATGTCACAAATTTATTATTACCTGATCAATATTCTCTGCTACAACAGTATTCCCAAGCACGGCGTAAAAA
Source organism: Metrosideros polymorpha var. glaberrima (assembly GCA_001662345.2). Classification (NCBI taxonomy): domain Eukaryota; kingdom Viridiplantae; phylum Streptophyta; class Magnoliopsida; order Myrtales; family Myrtaceae; genus Metrosideros; species Metrosideros polymorpha. Next base: position 5,717,617 of record BCNH02000002.1, read on the forward strand.
GCATGCTTCATTCTCTCATCTTGGACTTTGATTAGGTCAAATAGACATAGAACTCCTGCAGTTCTTACCTTCTCCTTCAATTTGTGAAGAAGACCAACTTGCCTCTCCTTCATTGAGGATATACAAAAGTTGAACAAACTAAACAATTTCATAAAGCACAATAGAAAATTATCCATCTACTAACTTTCCTTCCCAATCCTGCAGTCCTACCAGCACAATTGAGGCCGAAGAACAAATAGTTAAAGAAGAGTGATGTGTTCGCATTCAAGGTGATGAATATAAATCGAAGAAAGGAAACTGGGGGTCAATAATCAATCTCAGGTAAGAGAACTTGTGAATTGCGAATCTAGCAGCATCAGCTGGTTCAACCAGCACACAGTAAAAATGACAATTGTCTAAAAGTAGCATCTGAGCAATGAGGGTTAATAAACAATCTGTACCAATATCATGCAAGTTGCAATGCCTAGGCTCACTTTCCGTACTAACTCAACACATGCTTGTGCTGCACTTGTTGTTTCCACCACTATATAGTCAAGTCCCGGACATGCCGTTGATATAGCAATATCGTACTTTGCTGCAAGGTGTAAAGTTAGTTCAGCATCTGATCTATTAGAGATTATTAAGTATTTTGGGAGCAAACAAAAACAGCTTCAAAATCATTAGATGCATATTCACAAATTTTGGACCACCCACTTGGATATTGGCTCGCGTCTTACCCGGTCATGAGATTAGTAGGATATTTGATGAACATGGGATTCCCTACCTAAAGTGGGCTTCCTCGACATTAAAAGGAGGAACAGAAATCTGAATACTTGAGCACTGTAAAATTCCAAAGTATGAATAGCAAAATAAAGAGGATAATAAAAAACAGGACAATTTCTGCACTTTTGTAAACTACAGAAAGCCCCCAGTCAAACTTCGACTGTAAAACTAGAATGAAATCAAATATAAGTAAAACAACAAACTACACTAACCATCAATAGCACCAAAGTCACCCATTCGCCCGTATATTCCCTCTATCCGATTTGACCGCTTGGCATGCAAAATTGCCTTCAAAACGGATCCTTGACTCTTCTCAGAATCCATAAAACGCTCAAGCTCAGCAACCTTTTGTCTTGCAGCTTGTTCAAGAGGGACCAGTTTTTCTTGTTCTCTAATGCATTTCTACGGGTAATTTAAAAGTTTGAGCAGTAGGTAAAAGCGAACAAAAGAAATGCAATGCAATCATGATACAAACTTGCTCCAATCTTCGATCTTCTGAGACCTCCAGCCTTTTCTTCTGGATATCCTCTTTGATATTAGCAATGTTTTCCATTCTTTTTTCAATCTTTCCCTTGATGTCATCCATCTGCTTTTGAGCATCTTCAAAAGCAGAATGACCAGCTTCAATCTGTGAGAAGTAAATACATAACTGAGCCAAAGGTTTACATACGCACACAAAAATTCTTTCTTGACCTCTGCTTTAATTGCTCAACGCATAATAATCCATAGAACAAGACATCATGGTGCAGGGAAATTTCTCAAACGTCATTTCTACTTTCCCTCTTGTAAGTTAAGTTGAAGTTTCTCCACAATGAAAAATGATATCATGTCCTATCTCTTTGACTAGCACTACATGTATCTCCTAGAGTGCAGGGGCTTAAGCCCCAATTCAGAGGTAGATATTTCAAGCAGCAATGCTATTAATACTATTAAATTGTAAGTGGATAGTACATCACCTTCTTATCAAGAAGCTTGCTCTCATAAGATGCCACTTCAAGTTTTTCCTTATGCTCAATCAGTTGGTCATCCCAAGGTATTAATTCAGCACGAACTTTTGCAAGCTCACAATGAAATTTCTCAGTTTACACTGCTTGTCAATATCATCAGAAGGAAAAAAAGCATTTAGGAAAGCTCATCAGCTTAGAACATGAAACTCCAAGAGAAATATGATTGCAAGAAGGATTTCTATCTTCGACAAATAAGTACTGTATGTAACCCATAACATAATAAGAAATGGAGCATGTCCATCTAAGCAATGTTGGGGAGGGGGCTTTTGCTTCTTAACCAATTAGATCACATTATGAATAGATTGGATGAAACCAACTGACTTTTAATGAGATCCAAGCTTAACTAGGCACTGTTGAGTGTCTCTCTCACATGAATCTGAACCAACAAAAGTCTAAGTCATCAAATTGACCCTTAATCTGTCATCAAATCGGAAAGCTCATAAGCAAGAAGCTACAAGCTTTCCTGATTAGCATCCTTGAGTAACTTGACGCAGCAAAAGAATTTACGAATATGCTCAAAGCTCGGGAGAGCATTTGAAGATTGAACCAGAAAACCATCCCATGTACAAGGTTCAAACTAATAAAAAGTGAAAAAATACCTCGAGAGCTCTCTTCGATTTTCTTCAGAACAGATTCTTCATCTGACTAGCTTTTCCAGTTTTGGAGTATTGTCCTCAAGTTCTTGGATTGTCTTTGCTGTATCCTCACACTCCTTTGTTAAATCTTCGATTTTCAATGCATCCTAAAGGAAGGAATGGCTGAAATGCAAATTCAGGCTTAATGTATGTAAACTATCTGTTCCCTACCTTTTCAAGTTTCTCCTCAACTTGCTTGATCTTTTGCTTCTTGTTCTTCAAATCTCCCCAATATTTAATATCTTGGTTTTCAAACTCCTTGAACTCATCCTCACAGACTTGTAGGTTATTATCTAATTCCTGAACATGCATAGACAAACCCAATTACAAATATTCAGAGTAATTGGAATGGGAATATATATTTCAGTAGTAATCATCACATTGCAAAGAGTATGCACACATCCTTCCTCAAGTAGAGGGGAAAACGGCTGATATGTGGTGACTTCCTGTAGCACCTTCAACTTGTTAGTCAGACCCATGCAGATCATACCTCTTGTCTGTTCAGATACTTCTGGTGCACAGCCTCGAGCTCCTCCAGTGTCTTGTTACTTTCTCCAATTTCCCCCCTAGAATGAACACACCAAGACCCAATACAAAAGTGAGAACTTTGGATACTAACACGGACACAATGAAGCAAACAGATATACCTTTGTGTATTCAAATTTTCTTGTAGGCTGGATAGTTTTGTTTGCATTTCAGTCATTGTGGTGGTGTTATCTTCATAAGCCAATTTTGTGGTTTTCTCTTGCCATTTCATCAGAGACAACTCCCTCAGCATGTAAGATTCTGCTTCGTTCTTCAAGTCCTATTGCAAAGACAATAACATAATCCAGCACCATCTTACGAATACAAAACCTACGCTTTGGATGTCCAAAATAAACTGTAATACCTCCAGGCTATCTCTTTCTTTCTCAGCCAGCTTCACCATTTGCACCACCCCAGATCTCTTCTCATTCAGCGACTCCAGCCTGCGATGTTGGTCATTGCACGTGTCATTGTCAGTCTGAACAATACTCATTGTGCGATCTAGATATGATGGAAAACAGATGAGTGACCCAACATCATCAGCGACTCCAGCCTGCGATGTTGGTCATTGCACGTGTCATTGTCAGTCTGAACAATACTCATTGTGCGATCTAGATATGATGGAAAACAGATGAGTGACCCAACATCATTAGCAAATAAAGGATAGAGGCATAAGTCAGGTAATGGTGGCACATCCAATGTATTCCACTGTATACAAATGGAACCTGCACCATCCTGAATGTGTGACTTCAAATGTTATAGGCACTGACTCTTGCTATTCCTAATCCTCTGCACAAAGCCACAAATTATAGCCTATATCCTATCATTGAAAATACTACTTTCCTATTAAACATAAGGCGAGCACATTTACACCTATGAACCAAAATGCATCTAGAAAAACACACTGTACGGAAAACCGTAAAAATGTAAGATCATCAGAGTGCTCTTATCTTATGTTGTCATTCAAGTTCCGAGATGAAGTACTCACTCTTTGAATGATTCGTCTATTTTCTCGACGTATTTGTTGGTTCCAATAATGGTCATTGAGCCTTTGGCTTCATTAAGGAAATCTGCTCCACTTCACCCTGATGACAGCAACTACGAAGTCAGTTCCGTTTCTCATTAAACTCGACCATGAGATTTCGTGATAGGGTTCACCTGAAGTATCAAGAAACGGTTGTTGTCCAAGTCCACTCCTTTCCCTCTCAATAATTTGGTGACTTCGGTGAAGTTACTCAAGCGGTTATTGATGTAATACTTGGAGGAGTTGTCTCGTAGTGCAACCCGGCTTATTTCAAAATCGCTTCCTGGAAGAGCTTCATATCCACCGTCATCCTGGAGTTTTGGAAAATGATTACATCAAAAACATTTGAACACTGCGACTCCGCAACAAAATTAGGCTCTCATTACTTATCTCTAAACGTCAGTGATGGGTGTAAAGAATATCTGCTTATTATGTATCTTAGTTGCTTGAGAGAAATAGAGGATTATCAAAACTTCATTTGTTTCGCAGAAAATGATTGATTTAGAAAACATTTTCATAAAAAGTATTAGATGTATTGTACTATTGCTTGAAATAAGTAGTCAATGAAAATTATTTTGATTACCGACAACAATTTGTGTCTTAACATTTGCGCAGACGCTGAAAATATTTTTCAATCATTCGTTTTTTCAAGCAATTGAAGCAATCATTTAAAAAAAAAAAGATGTTTTCCGAATCACTCATTTTTCGGGAAATAAATGGAACCCAAGAAACAGATACTTGTCCCGTACAATTATTTAGCTTACTTATTGTTGTGCTATTCAGAAGTGAAGGATTTCGAGCAACAGATAAAGACTTAACAATTCTATCCTGCAATCTCTATTGGATTATTAAACATGGCAAGGGCAGGTATCGTTACGGCATGGAAGTCCTCGTTACCAAATCCACGATCTCCTGAAAGTGAACGGAGACGGCAGCACTGTCAAGATTCCGGCGATTAGTCGAGTCATGGATAAGCTCCGAAACCTTGTTGAACCTCATCTGCAGAGACAAGATCACTTTAGCAACATGGTTTCTGAGCAGCTTTTATAAAATTTCTTAGCTTTGAAGAGCATGCATCTGCAAATGTACCTGCTTTGCTCTCTTCCCGAACACAAACAGCGTGGCATCGATCACATTGCTCTTCCCGCTCCCATTCGGTCCGACTACAGCCGTAAAGCTCTGGAAAAATCCCACAACACCCGGAACTCAATAGCCGTGTTTGCCAGCCGCAAACCTCGTTACCTCTTTGCCAGACGAATGACATGGGAATTTCCCAAAAATATGAACTTTTACCAACATGCGCGAGGCGAAATTCCTGTTTCTTCGGCTACAAGACCAACGAAATTCAAGCTAACCTTGTGGAAAGGGCCGACGCGCTGCTCGCTGGGTAGGACTTGAAGTCCCTCATCACCATCTCCTTGATGAACAGCCTCGGCAAGCCGCTTCCTCTCGACAGCTTCCGACCCAGTGGCTCGTGGGCCGTGGCGTCATCCCCAATCTCCATCCCCGTTTTCTTCGACTCTAGCTTGCCCTGTGCTGCTCCGCAACCGATCAAGCTCTTGAACTTCGTTCAGTGGGTGCTCGCGACCAGTCTCCGAGGAAGAGAAACCAGCGAGCTCTCTCCAAAATCAGAACACGCGACGATGTATGGTTTCGATCTCTCCGAATCTCCAGTTCCTATCCGAGCGGATCTCCGAGCAGACGAATCATGCAAAATGGCGGGAAAGTGAATTTTACAAGGCTGCTTTGAATTCAGGCCAGCGAATAATTTAAGATTGCGTTTGGTAGTTTAGATTTAAATTGGGATAAGATTAAATAAAGTGGGATTAAAAATCTTTCGAATATTTTCTGGATTGTAAAAAATCTCAATCCAAGATAAAACTAAAAATCTTTAGAAATCTCATTTAGGCGTAATCTCTGTTAGGTATCGACACACAATCACAGGAAAAAGAGTAAAAAAAAAAAAAGTCGAGAGAGAGAAATCGAGACGCAAGATTTTATCCTGGTTCACCCTTAAACTAGGGCTATGTCTAGCAGAGAATTTCACTATAATTTAGCACCTCGCCCCTCTCGTTACATCGTTCAATTACAAGAGAAAGAGAGTATATATAAACAGTAGCTATTCATGGGCTCAAGCCTAAACTATTAATAGAAAATATAGGCTTAAATCATAAAAGCACTCTGGCTTTCAGGAGGCGCTGCCCCCTTCAACCCCTGCTGAGGCGGCTCCCTCGGACTCCCGCCCGCTTATCTAGGAGCGGGACCCTAGTACTTTCCTGTCGATGGGTAGTATGAACCACACCCCAACAATCTCTCGTGATATTCAAATAAAAAAATCACTTTAGACTTTATATTGGTTTATTTTTAGGAAGAAGTTATTTTTAGTCTTTAACATCATTAATGAGAATTTTTAGCAAGTGTCTCTTCTTTAATCAAGAGATTACAATTTTGAATTTGGATTCGATTTGAATTTAGCTTACGGGGTCACTCTCTCGAGGCTTAAGAATTAGGCCTTGTAATATTCTTTAGCCAATGGGTTACTTTATCACACTTTACTTTTTACTCACCATTTGTTACTATTTTTGATGTGTTGGTTATGATTCTTTTATTACTTTTTGTGTTGTGATTC